>JAAXCT010000242.1:600000-788254 GCA_012490785.1 Eragrostis nindensis
GTGAAAGAAATATATGAAGAAGAGGACAAAGGTGAACGACTGGAGTTCGAGGATGAACCAGAATATGAAGAGGAGGCTGCTGTAGACTATGAGAAATATATGGAGCAGTATGAAGAACAGTACGAGGATGGTGATGAAGAGGTGGAATATACTGAAGACGTGGTTGAAGTGGATGAGGAACTTGATGAAGGGGGAGATGATGGGGAAGGGGAGGGTGAGGGATATGAAAATGCTGACGAAGAACATCATGTGGACGTGGATGATGAAGAGCATCATGAAATGGTTAAAGAGCACCGCAAGCGAAAGGAGTTTGAAGTTTTTGTTGGTGGGCTAGATAAAGATGCAACTGAAAGTGACCTTAGGAAGGTTTTTGGTGAAGTAGGTGAGATCACAGAGGTCCGTCTGATGATGAACCCTGTCACAAAGAAAAATAAAGGCTTTGCTTTCCTGAGATATGCAACGGTTGAGCAAGCGAGGCGTGCTGTCTCAGAGCTAAAGAATCCTTCGGTTCGTTTTATGATCTGACTATTTTATGTACCATTTGTCCTTTTTACAAGTGAATTTATGATTCATTGAATGACGTAGGTGCGAGGTAAACTATGTGGTGTTGCCCCAAGTCACGACAATGATACCCTTTTTGTCGGTAATATATGCAAGACATGGACAAAAGAACATGTAAGATGCATGAATGGTTTTTTCTTGATATTCTTTACTTTGTTGTTGCAGGAATAACTTGTTTTGGCATTTGCAGTTGAAGGAAAAATTGAAGACTTATGGAGTTGAGAATTTTGACGATTTACTACTCGTTGAGGATAGCAATAATCCAGGAATGAATCGTGGATATGCCTTACTTGAGTTCTCTACTCGTCCTGAAGCAATGGATGCTTTTAGGCGATTGCAGAAGAGGGATGTAGTGTTTGGAGTTGATCGTAGTGCAAAGGTTTCCTTTGCTGATTCCTACCCTCAAGTTGATGATGAAATAATGGCACAGGTGAGCGCCAGTTCCAACTTCTGAATAGCTTAGCTGAACGAGAATAACTAAACATTATTTGTTTCTATATGCATCACAAACCTTTAATGCATCCTAATTGGTGTTGATGATTCAGGTCAGAACTGTGTTTATTGATGGCCTCTCTCCTTCATGGGATGAAGACCGTGTTAAGAAGTATCTCAAAAAATATGGGGCTATTGAGAAAGTTGAACTTGCTCGAAACATGCCAGCTGCCAAGAGAAAGGATTTTGGGTTTGTTACTTTTGATACACATGACAATGCTGTTGCATGTGCTGAAGGGATAACTAACTCTGATATTGGTGAAGGTGATCACAAGGTTTGTTTTGCAACTATGTTTTGCTGTGCTTTCTTAATTATTTCTTCAACTTTTTGTACAGTGGATCAATTAAGTGCAAGTTCTAATGATCATAACCTGTGGTTCAGGCGAAAGTGAGAGCTAGATTGTCGCGACCAATGCAGCGACCTCCTAGACCAAAGCATGGGTTGAGAGGAAATTTTAGAGTTGGACATGGTGCTCCCCGGGGTGGCCGTTTACCTTATGCTCGCCCTCCTCCACCACGCCGGCCGCCTGCACGTCTTGTTCGACCTGCTGTTAGTCGCTTACCACCTGTCAGGAGCCATCCATTGAAGAGGCCTGTAGATATTAGAGACAGGCGTCCTGTAATGTCGATACCAGATAGAGCTAGGCGTTTGCCTCCTCCAGACAGAGCTTATGAAAGGAGGCCTCCAGGTTGGTAGATGTTATGTGAAATCTGGTCATTTCTGTTGCAGTGCAATGCATCATAGCCATCTTATCATTCTCCGTTATTTGTATGCAGCTCCTGTTTACCCAAAGAGAAGCCCAAGGAGAGAATATGGAAGGCGTGATGAGCTTCCTCCTCCCCGGAGCAGAGCTCCAGTTGACTATGGTTCTAGAGCTCCAGTTGATAGACGTCCCTCTTTCAGGGATGATTACTCACCTCGGGGATCAGGCTATTCGGACCTAGGTCCTCGTAGTGCTCCCCGTATTTCTGATAGGCGAGCATATGCTGAAGATAGTTATGGAGGAAAGTTTGACCGGCCTTTACCGGCCTATAGGGAGGGTCGTGGACGTGATTATGATACCATTTCTGGATCAAAGCGTTCATATGCTGATATGGTGAGTGCTGATTATATTTATTATATGGCCAGATGTTAGGGTACTCAATAATTCTAATCATGTTAATGTTCTGTTAAGGATGATGTGCCTCGGTACCAAGACATTAGTGTTCGTCAATCCAAGGCACGCTTAGACTATGATGTTGGTGGCAGCAGTGCTCGCTATGGAGATGGGTATAGTGAGAGGTTGGTGGACATTTTGAAACTGCATTTTGTTTGCCTCCTCTTTTGTTCTAAACATGTTTTTGCTTATGCTCATTGTTGCAGGCCTGGACGATCTCATGCTGGATATAGTGGCAGCCGATCTATCTCTGGCCATGATTCAGCATATGGCAGTAGCCGTCATGGCATGAGTTATGGAGGTATAGTCTTGATGACTCTGTTTTTGCCATGACATATTTAGTCATTAATTTGATTTTCATGTCAACTTGCATTTTACTCTTGCAGGTTCTGCTAGCAGTGGTGATGCTGGTGGAATGTACTCCTCAAACTACAGTGGTAGCTACTTGTCTCGTGGATCTGATGTGAGTACTGTTAAATATCACCTCTATTTTGGGACCCTTTTTTTAGCTTCCCTCAGTTGTGTACCTTAAGTTCCCTCAATTTATTTGAATTCTACTTTGGTCAGGTCGGTGGGAGTTCGTATTCATCACTTTACTCTGGCCGTAATTTGGGCGGCAGCAGCAGTAGCTACTATGGAGGCAGCGGTTCTGGTTCATATTACTAAGGTGCATAATCAATCTGTTCCCCTTCCCTCATATTTGTTTCATCGCGCATAAGTTTTTACACCAACCCCTTCCCTATCCTCTCCCATACCATGTTGCTAATTGCACATTTTGGATGGCAAATGTTTCCCCTTGTACCAAAGATGTGGGAAGTCCTCCGTGATCAACCATGAATTACTTTAATGATACAGATTTGGCATCATGTCGCCTTTGTGGAACAGATTTGGCATCACAGGACGTTGGTGTAAGCCTTGCATTGTATGGAGATCCATAATTTAAGGCCTACAGATGTGGAAAAGATGTGTCATGTGTTGGCAATGCTTTCTAATCAGACATGTTCAGAGAAGCTGGAGACATTGAGTTGGTTGAAGCAGTAGTCCTCTGGATGTTCTGGCTTGTTTATGTAATGTAAGGATTTGCTTTATTTGGTCAAGAGTAATAAACATAATGGCCAGCTATGGTTCCCTATAAGTGTTTTGACATGTTTACTTCCAGTGTTTCTATAACCTTATTGAGAGACAGATGGAGTGTTTCAATAAGTTTAAGGTCTTTGAGGTGTTTCTGCAACTCTTAAGGTTTTTTGGATACTCCATCTTCTGATTTGGTGGTCAAAGATCTGATATATAAAATGAAGCTTTGCAAGCAGTGCTTCATGCAAGGCTGATACCTTCTGTAAACCTTCACGTCGTATAGGATGCCTCATCTGCCCTCTAGAGGATCAATATTTGCCAAGACGGAATGTTGATTGGTCAGACTTAAATTATCTGTTGAACTCCTGGTACCAACAGTTTTGTCAGTTGCCAAAATTTGAGAGAAACCATTTGCCTGGATGTTCGTTTCACCAAGCAATTACTATGACCCCAAAGTTTAAGGTAACAGACCTTACAACAAAAGGAAATTCGAACTTTTGAAATACTTGTGTATAGGATGCAAGGCACAAGGTAATTAAATGAGCAGTGACAGTATACCACCATGCAATCATCCACCATTTATGAAATTTCTTTGAACTGCTATCTGGAGAATGGATTAATATAACATTTTTGAGATAAATGGACATTGGATGATTGCAAGCTTTCAAGAATCTTGTTGAAGCCATGAACACTAACTGATCAAGTTACATAAGAGATTCATTTATCTCTGACATCAATAATTTTTTGGATATAATTTTAGGTCAGGCTCTTTAGGTTTTTAGGACATTTAGATGGGGGTTGTATTTGATAGGCCGAATTTCTGATGCCATGTTAGTTTTGCATTGACCAATTTTCACCTGATACTAACACGAGTTTTACACTGAGCAGAAAGCTTTAAGAAGCCTAAAGTAAATTTATTATTAGTGACACAAGCTGTAAATCACATGCACTAACTTTGAATTCATCTCCTGATCTACGGACTGACAAGTATTGGACCCTGAGGTCTAAGATATTCGTGATCTTGGAAATTTCCTTTTGGAGAGACCATTTTTCTAGAGCTGCTGTAAATTAGGAAGAGAGCTCAGTATGTAGTGTCTTGGAAGAAACTCCTCTGAGATGGCTTTAGCAGTTATCAGGAACTTCATATTGTTTGCTGGTCAATGTATTTGTTGGCCATCAACTTTTGCATGTGTATAGTTGTTGGAATAGTATTGCTTAGGGAAATCAGAGATCTAGCAAACCTGCTCTTGATTGCTATCTGTATGTGGAAGGAAGGACGCTGGATCCAGCAACATGCTATACACCGGTAAGTTCAGATGCCGGGAGTCAGTTGTGGGAATGACCTCGTGGCTGCCTGATTTGGTGCTTGTTTGAAAAACAAGGTGGAGATTGTTGTGTTCCTTAGGGGAAAGGAAGATAGGTCTGAAAGCGCAGCATGGCATGAAAGATTTTTTTTCTTGAAAATAGCAACCATGAGATACTCCATTCAAGTTTTAACTGAGTTTAAGTTATGCCTGCTCGATTATTGAGCAAACAGCAATCCATAGTTTAGTCCAAACATTTAATTAAGTTAATATAAAGAGCGTTTGAAGCTCGAAAAGCGGTCAAATATGTATTCAGTTTGACTACAAGATGTACCCTCTCATTGCATTTGTTCAGTTATTCGATTAGTTCTCTTGCCTTTAGTACCATTGTTATCAAAGCAGTTATTGATACCCCTTGCTCTATATTATCTTCTATAGAGTGTTGTCACTCTAATGTCAAGCTATGTACTGCAGTTTTGAATTTTTTTTTTCTTGGTTGACACTTTCTAACCCAGCTTAAATTATCGTGTTTTTTGAGCGCTCTGAGCATTGTAGCCAGCATGGTTCTCCAAAGATGTACCTTGAGCTTCAAACAGGTAATGCACTTCGTGTATGTGATGGCTGTCTCATGCCGTTTTTCTGGCTGAACCACTGTGTGTAGCTGGCACTGGGTAATGTGAAACTGGATTTCTTTTGTATTCCAGCTTGGTGTTTTGTAAGAAAACATTGTAAACACGAAACAAAATGTGCAAAGTATGTTTCTGTATACGATGTACTGATGCTATCATGCGCATGTGAATTGTTCTGTGATATCATTTCTGTCCATGATGCTTGACGTTGTCTGTACTGTAGATACGGAATTCTGTTGCTTGTGTGTGTTGTCCTGGCGAGTGTTGAAACTCCATATGGCTAACTGGGCTGCATTGTTGCGGTAGTGTGGTTTTAGGCCCTGGCCCCCCAGCATCCCTCCACTGTTTATTATTTCTTGTTCTAAAAAAAACAAAACTGTTTATTATACCTTGGGAGGTTATTAAAAATTGGGAACGTGATTTTTCATTGTAAGTGGTATGCTCAATTTATAGCAACGATATTTTGAATGAATCTTCTGGATATTCTGCGAATTTGAAAGCTTGCGGCAAGAGCTGACTCGCGTGGAGCGTCAGAGCGCCGTCGTCGCCTGTTCGTGCGGCGCCACCACATCACCTCGTGCTCGGGCTGGCGTCGCGACAGTTGCCGCCCGGCCACACGGTCAGGCGCCAGCGATTTCGCGCTGGCGCGTTCCGGCAGCGGCACGCGACCACTCGGCGAGCCGTGCAACGCCGCCAGACCCGCGGCGGCCGCGGCCCAACGCTCGGGCACGTCAACCAACCAACCAAAACCATCCGGCAAGCGCGGGCGTCCCGATCTCGCTAGCGCGCTGCGCTCCACCGGCAGCTTCGCCCACGCAACGCGCGGACCCGCTCGGCGCATGTGACCGCGCCGCGTCGGCGTCGGCGCCCCCGTCGCTGCTACGCGGCGCTGATCCCGCCGCGCCGCGAGCCGCCGTGCCGTGGCCGCACGCTACCTCCCGTGCCGGGTCTCGCGTGCCGCCGATCGCGGCCGGTCGCAATTCACACGACGTGACCACCGCGTCACCCCCGAACGGAGACAGCTACGGCAAATGAAAAATTTATTTATCGCAGACAGAAGGTTGCGGCCATGGAGTCCGTCACCTATCCACGGCTCGGCTCGCCCGCCATCCGACGGCCACGGGCCCGCTCTGGCGGCGCATCGCAGCCACCCAAAGAGCCGAAAACGAGGACGAGAGAACCACCGCAAAAGCCTTTTACGAGTTCCACGGCTGCGCCGCGCGGGTGTTGGTCAAGCCAAGGCTGCCCCACACCACAACGCCCCGCGGTTGGCGCCGCCGCCGCTGCCGCTTGCCGCCGCCCACCGCCTCCCGCGTGCGCCCACCGCCACCTGTCGCCGCTAGCCTAAAGGGAACTCCTCCGTTATAACCCCCCCGCACCATGCCGCCCTCCGCCACCGCCTCCCGACCACCACCACAACAATGGCCTCTCCTTCCCCATCGCCCCCCGCCGCCAACAACAACGCCCCCGGCCGGCGCGTGCCGCCGCCGTGCTGGACGACCGACGAGACCCTCGCCCTCGCGCGCGCTTACACCGCCCGCCGCCTCGCCGTCGGCCGCGAGCACCTGACCTCCGCCGACTGGGCCGCCGTCGCCGCGGCCGCCCCGTCCAAGACCGCCCGGCAGTGCCGCCACAAGGTCGAGAAGCTCCGCCGGCGCCTCCGGTCCAGCCGCCGCCGCCCCTGCCCGCTCCTCGACGCCATCGACCTCCTCGACGGCCCGTCCCCGCCGCCGTTCGCGTCCCGGGCCCACTCCCCGTCCCCGTCCCTCTCCCCGTCCCCACCGCCGGCCGTTTCTCCGCCATACGCCCCTTCTCCCCCCGCCTCCCCGCCCAGGAAGAGGCGGCGGGACGATGCGGGAGACGAGGACGGAGTCAACGACGTCGTGGGGGCGCTGCGGGCGATCGGGGAGGGGTTCCTGCGCGCGGAGGAGAGGAGGATGGAGGCCGCCAGAGAGACGCAGAGGATGCGGATGGAGATGGCGCTGCGCCACCTCGACGCGCAGCAGCGGCTCATGGAGGCCTTCGTCGGCCGCATCGTCGACGCCTTGGACTGAAGCGGTCGCGCTAAGGTCTCCTTTCAATGTTTCCTGCTTGTCCCCGTTGCATGCTGGTTTGCGATTTTAGGAGTTTGGTAGCGCTGTTCATATGCCGTAGCCGTGATGGATCTGTGATGTACTAGCTGAATTGGACAAAAAATTAGTGCTTTTGCAGTCTTGTATCGCTGAAAAGGAGCTCTCCTTTTGGCAGACCGAGTTACCTTGCCTGTTCCAGGACTATTGCCTGCTTACCTTTGTGTTTTATGTCTTAAATTTGTTTCGTTCTATAAGTTCTGATGAAAGTGCTAACATATTTCCAGAACATTAAATTATGATGGCAATTGTATCTTACAGCAATCAAAACTCAAAAGAATGAGCTGGAGATAAGATGCTCGTAACTGTAGTCTTAGCTATTTCTAGTGCCTCACCTTTATTTAATTGAGGCTGGTAGTATCTTCCTTCTTTTTCACCAATCGACATAATGAACAAATTCACTATTGGGTTTTACTTTGCTTGTTGGACCAGCCTATCGATTTTGAGACTGTCAATTGTCATGTCACGGTTTCATTTTTAGATAGGTCTGGTCTGGCAGAATACCATCCTCTTAATTCTGCTTTGGTTTTTCTTTTCCCCATATGGAACTGAAGATGCCTTCTGTAGTTGGACTACAGAAGGAACTCAGGGCTCACTGCATTGGTTGAGCTGTGCAGAAAGGCCTACCTTGGTAATCCTGTTAAGAGGTTACTAATGAAGGAAAGCCCCGCAATATCGGTACTGAAAATTGAAATCGATGGGCCTATGCAGATTTCCATTCCAATTGAATGTGATCTGAGGCAATAGTAATAAAGAAGATAGACTCCGCATGCTCTTCTTTACACAATGATGCCTTCTTCAAGACATGTGTACTCTACCTTACCGCATGGCATTAAAAGTGAATACATTCTGTTGGCCCCATGAGATTATTTATGTTTGCTATAGATGCTTCATCGAGATTCGCAGCGTGATTATGGGCGGTTATCCCAACCTTCGTTTCATCCTTCGTTGACCACCACTTGCTTCTTTTATAAAGAAAATCTTCGGAAGATGTATACGGTCTAACTATAGCTTTTATTGTACCTTGCATTTCTATTCATGCAAATAATCGTTCTTCTGTTGTATTCTCCTTTCAGCCATTTTTATTTCGGAGTCTGATTTCTATGTGCACATATGTGCCTGAATTCTGTTCATTACTCATCAGTGGGAAATCTTTTCCTCCCCAATTTTCAGGGGATTTAATGTTGTAGAGGATGATATCCTTTTTGTCTACCACTTGACTATTAGTTCTTACTGTAAAGGTGTCGTAGTTGAGACATCAGTTTTCAATATTCTTGGTTCTACACTACAAAGGCATTACACTTCTGTTGGGTGCAGGATAATTGCATATTGTGGTCCCAATGTCACTCCAACAAGAGATAAGCTATTATCTTAATAATGTTTTCATGTACTTCTCACATTTGGTATATGTACTTTTCATGTGGAGAAGGGCAAAGACCACACGATCTATTGGCCCTTGCTAAAGACAAACACGCTATGTTCCTTTTTTAAAAAAACTAAGAAAAGCTGCTGATTTGTTGAAAACACAGTTTTTTTTGGCTAGAACTAGCAGGTGGGAGCTTAACCCAAAAAAGACTGTATTTCCATGGAAGTTTTTTCTCTGCCCAAAAATTTTTGAGTGACAGAGAGAGATAGAAGAATGGTATATGTCATTTTTGTCTCAAAGTGCTGTTTGAAAATATGGGAGCGGCTTTTAAGCCGGTTGCTATTTATATCCCTGTCGCATAGCATGCCTGGATTGCATATCTGTTCTTCTTGGGAACTCCATACCTTGTTTAGTCTTCGAATCTTGACTAAAGCTGCGTTTGAAAATATGCTGGGACTAACTGTAAATATGATTGTTCATCATTAGATGTTGTCTATAAGACTTTTTGGTGACTCAAGTTGTCACAATTACAATTTTATTATGCCCATTCCATGTTTGATTGGTCACAGGAAATTGTATATCATGATATCATTGATCTTGATCTTAACAATGCGATAATAACAGCATCTGCTTCAAGTGTCTTGTTGGTCAAAATAATCTATACCTGATTACTTGTATGACAAAAGTTTTGACATAGTAGATAAATTGATACTTAGGTTGCTTAAATGCGCCCACCATCCCTTGTTATTAAAGCTTTTTCCACGATTACAGCCACACATTCCTGTTGAGATGAACGTTTAGTAGCTTTGAGTGAATATAGTTTGGATATCTGTGATCTTATGCAGTTATCTTGTTACTATTTAGAATCTTCATGTCCAACAAGAACTTTACATGGGTACCTAAATCTTATACAGGAAAGGTCATTATTGCCATCTAATGCTTCCATCTGGTGTGAGTGGATTTGTTGCAGATGAAGACATCACTTAAATATGGCCTAGGACCACCATCAAAATATACAGTCCTTTGTATGCTGGCATCCGTTCTTTTAGCTATCTGTGCTGTTCTACAATTGGGCTACCACTTGAGATGAGCATCTGGAAACGAAAGCTGAGGTATGCACTTTGACTCGATGAAGCATGCTGATTCAAAAGCAGGAATTCACTCCATGATGTTCGGCTTTACTTTCACATTTCATCGTGTGTGGTCCGTGAAATGTTGATACGATTCTTTAGAACAAGCGTTTGTTTAGGATTATCAATTACCATCTTTTAAATGCTAGCCCGCTCTATATTTGCAATCTGAGTCCTGCTTTATTGAGTATCCTTGAATATGCTCCTTCTTTTTATAATAACCATATGTATGCTTTAAAGGGGTAGATTTTATTTTGTAATGTGAGTACGAGTTATTTGATTCGCTTTGAACTGAACATATTTGGTATTATTGTTTGTCAGAAACTCAGAATTCTTGTGTGGTCAACATATTTTCTTTGAACCATTAGAGGATGATCTCGTATTATGGGAAGGAATTAACTTTAGTATTACATGAAATCAGCTCGAGAATAGTATCCATGTCTTGATGCATCTGAATGATTCCATGCTGTATGTATTTCAATGGCCTATGTTTCCTGAGTAAATAAAAAAGCTTTAACTTTAGCTGCCTATGTTTGATTACCATTTTTTTTCTTAAGTAGTCAAATGATCTCTTCTACATTTTTTTTAGGATATTCTGGCCTGTAAACTTGGATTTGTCTTGTTTTGTAGCGTCGTCCCCTGTTCCATCTGCGACTTGGGCTTGACAAATCAGTCATCCTGCTCTTTAATTTGACACTGTTATTTGTAGAAATTTAGATCTTTGAACAAACAAACACATGCCTTGATCAAACCTGCATATGCACCTTGAGAAAAAGTACGTACAAGTTAATCATTTTGGCCAATCTGCAAGCACTAAAGCAGTAATAGAAGGGCTTAACCTAAACCAAAAGAAGCCTTTCTTTGGCACCATCCTAGCTAGGCTTGGGACCATCTCCAAGATGGTTACTGATCTAATGAACTCCAATGTACCTTTTGGCTCATATTATTATGCTAAGAAATGTCGATATTTGCATGATGGATCATTGCATTGACAATCTCATTTTCTTCTGCAGTGTATGTGGAGTGCACCCCGTAGCAGACGTAGAAGACTGTGATGACAAGGCTCCAGATGCCGAACCTCTGGTAGGACTTCGCCTTGAGAGTGGTTATCAGGAACACATTCAGGAAGACAGATGCAGCAGCAGGCCACGGCATCACAGGGACTGACCACTCCGATGGTGGTGCGGCGACGTCCTGTGGTGTTGTGCAATGGAAAACTGCGGTGATTGCCACGGAGATGGTCCCGAACAATGGCATCCCCCACCGGCACCACCCGTCAATCTTCCTTGAGAGGGAGAAGCCGAGAGAACTGAGCGTGAGGAGGAACAGGTAGAGGATCACATGGAGCGGCCTGCTCGTGCCAAGCTTCGCGTACCGGTGGTAGATGAGCGCGTTGGCCACCAGGTAGAAGACCAGCAGTGTTCCGATCGATATCATCTCGAACACTATCTGCAGCTCTGTGAAGAGTGCGATTGACGCGGTGCAGAATCCTGGGCAAGAATAGTGCTGGCTGTAAGAAAGTACTGATGCAGGAAAAAAAAAAAGCCGGCAAGCATACTCATGTATCCACGACAAGTGATCTGTATTATCTCTTGTCATGCTTGGATACATCTATGAGCATAGATATGTCCTCGCCAATTAATTTAATTTTTGAGGACCTTTTGAGTCATTAAATGTATTGCATAGTTTATATCAATCATGAGACACACTACTCCTATATACTTTGACCCAGTAATGTTGGAAGTAAGCATCAAAACAAAGGTGAGGCTAAGCTGTAGGACAAGAGAGCATCTTATTGTACAAACTACTTATCTAGACTAGGCTTATTTTTAAGTTACTTATATGGGAACGTATCTGGTGGAAACCAACCCCTCCGTAGTTTGCACGGAGAGGTTGGTTTCCACCTGATACGTTCCCTACTTATATATGGGGCTCATGGTTCATAAGCCTTTGACCTCAACAACTGCTTGTGAGGTCTTAACACGGACCTTTTCTTTCCTTTTTTTTAAACTGGAATCAACACGGACATTTCACTATACTGACAACTGACTGAGGGAGTGAAAGCATTTCCACGGCAATGCCGATATCTATACTCATCTTGACTGGAAAACTAATGCTGATTGCAATAAATAGTGTATAACTGTTCTTTGTGTGCCCATTAGTTGGGGCCTTTGGGGATGAAAGATTTTGCTACCTAGAAATATGGTGGCGTTCATAGGAGTGCCGGTGGAAGAGTGGACTTTGGCCAGCCACGACGGCACGAGGCGTGCTCTGGCGATGACGCACAGGTACCTTGCCTGCCCCAGCATCGCCACCAGCAGCGATGCCACGATGCCAAGAGACGCGCCGGCGCCCACGACGCTGCTTGCCCACCTCCATCCCACCTTCGTCCTGAACGCCGACGAGAACGGCGCGGTCTCCGATATCTACGCACACGCGCCGGCGACAAATGGTGAGATGAGCCGAGAACACTTACCTTACGCTGTGTGAGCACAATGCCTGCGTATATATATATATGGACATATATAAGTTCACCTCGGTGTAGGGCAGCATGACGCAGAGGGCGACGGACATGAGGCAGTAGAGCGCGGACACGACGAGCACAGAGCCGGCGATGCCGACGGGGAGCGCCCGGGCGGGGTCGCGGATCTCCTCGGCCATGGTGGACGCGGAGTCGTAGCCGATGTAGCTGAAGTAGACGATGGCCGCGCCGTCGAGGACGCCGCGGACGCCGTAGGGGGCCAGCCCGTGCGGCTGCACGAGGTTCCTCGCGCTGCCGTTCCACAGCCCGGCGCCGATGATGAACACGAAGAAGAGCAGGTGGAACGCCGTCATCACCATGTTCAGCATCGAGCTCTCCTTTGTGCTGCGCGCGGCGGTTGCAGATCAATATCAGTATGATGTGGTCAATGCCATCATCTGCAACACTTAATTTCTTGCAGAACTTAGTAACTTCAACATAATATGTGCATACATGTACTTCATTACATTTTGCAAAAAATCTTATATATATATATATAACAAGTTCAGAGCAAGGCACAAAATCTCAGTTAATAAAGCCATATAATTGAACTACTCTGGCCAGCATAAAATATAGAAACTGAGAACACACTGGTTCACATGCCAATTAAGAGCAAATGTCAGAACCTCAAAGGGAAAGGCATAAGTTAACGTGGGCTAGAAATGGCGCGTCACTGTGCCTACGTTTACCTATAGCAGAGGCACAGAGTGAGGAGGAAGATGAGCGCGACGGCCGGCACGTCAAGCGCGTTGTACCCCTCGGCGATGCCGTTGACGACGATCCTCCACGCGTTGGGCTCCGTGACCCCGAACGTCGAGGCCAGGTAGTCCGTGAAGCTCCTCGCCACCGCCGCGTTCGACAGCACGTACTCCATCAGAATGTTGGCTCCGCCGAAGAACCCCACGAACTCGCCTGCGAGAACACGAGATCAAGACATGTTTGGTCACTTTTTACTCTTCAATTATATATCTTCTTGTTGTTTTGATGAAAACTTCTGTCGTCACTTTCATGTGATCGATAGAGCAAAATACTTCTGTGAGCCGTGATGATTTAATTTCTAATCAAGATTTCACTTTGTTTGGATCGAATAATATTTGCACGGAATTTTCTTATGGTCGTAGGCTTCACTGGAACGATGCGGTGTTTAATGTTCTTTTCAGCTTCGCGCAGTCATCATCAGCAGAAGATTTTAATGTTCTTCTCAACTACTAACTACGTACCGAACGTCACTCTGAGGTAGCTGAAGGCGCCGCCGGCGACGGGAACGCGCACGGCGAACTCGGCGTAGCAGAAGGAGGACAGCAGCGCGGAGACGCCGGCGATGACGTAGGAGAAGAAGACGGCGGGTCCGGCGGTGTCGCGCGCCACCCTCCCCGTGGTGACGAACACGCCGGCGCCCAGCATCCCGCCGACGCCGAGCCCGACGAGGTCGTACCACTCGAGCCGCCGCCGCATGCGCGCCCCCGACCGGTCGCGCACCTCGTTCATCTCCTGCGCCGGCGTCCACGTCACCAGCGCCCTCCGCCGCAGCCGGTGCGGCGTCTGCGCTATCGACAGCAGCACGTCGCGCAGCGCCATTGGCACAACACACACACTCTCTCTCTCTCTACCTCGCTCTCCCTTTGCTTCTCTGCTGGTTTCCTGATTTGTGGCTGGCTGGGTGCACGTAGCCGGGGAGGATCGAGCTCGGCCACTATTTATACATGAAGAGATGGAGCATTCAAGTGCTTGTTCACCGGGACGGTGGGCAATGAATTAGTCGCTCAACTTGTTCAGCTTTTGATCGTATACAGAGCAACGAGCCAGCTCGTGTCCGTCAGTAACAAGGGGAAAAGCTACTCCAGCTTGCAGGAAGCAGCTTCAAAAATATTTTAGCTGCTGCTGGCTGGGCAGCGACCGCGCCTCAGCATGCGTGCTTTGTCCGAAGCAACGAGGACACTATACGACCCTGCGTGAGCCATGAGTGCGCCTCGAGAGACGCTACATGTGGAGCAGAGGCACGTGCCAACGCAGTTGGATGGAGCACGGAAATGCTGTTCCTGTTAACTCCTGAAAACCCTGAACCTCCAGTAGCAACGGTTGATTTTCATAGGCCATTTCATCTGGTGATCTGAATGCACTGTCTCGTTTGACTGAAGAAAAGTAAGCATACTCCAACTTTTGGATCCAGGGTACGCTCTGATCTCTCGTGCATTTTATTTCATTTTGTTATCTGAATGTATGTCGTGACTGAAGAAAAACAAACACATGTTTTCAGATTCAGGAGATTTGTTTTCTGGTACATGTACTATGCTACTCTGATTTCTGATGGCTCCTGAAATTTTTAGTATGTTGCTACAGCTGCAGCTCACATGGGAAAGATTTCGGGTAATGTGGGTGGATCTTGTGGCTAGTTAAATGATGATTAAATCTGTACTAGGAAGTAAAGCATAGATTCTTCTACCTCTCCTGTTGACACCTGGTTATAAGCATAGTGCTTACTGGTAAGGAAGGATGTCAAATCTATATGAGCCCTATAAGGAGACCATCAGACCATCAATATACTAATGATCATGACTAGCCAGCAGGCCAGCAGCAGATGCATGAGCATGGAGACGTGTCGACAGGTGATTGGTTCCTGGGGGACAGCACACAGGCACTGTAAGGCTGCTCCAAGATGTAGCTTTACTCCCGTCAAAAAAAGGCTGTAGTTTTACCATGATGAATTGAGCCAAAATCAAGTCCTAACAAGTAATTCCAATTCGTAATGTAGTTGGCAATTTACACTTACGGCGACGTCAGAGCTGAACTGAACAATGAAGAAAATGCAGAAACTAATTATAGCAGTGACGGCAAATATAATCTCTGAACAAATCATAAAGTGTACTACTACATATTGCAGCACGCAGAACCAAATCTGTACCTAGTTATTAGGTATACGTTAAGTAGTTGAGAAGAAAGCGTTCGATTGAGATATATGTAGGTGTGGGAAAAATAAGCTGTTTGGAAAGTGAGTCAATGTTCTCTGAGATCAAACCCTGGTCGATCAGCTTCTTTTTTTGAAGGGTACCTTGATGAACTTTACCAAGGACGCGATCTCTGTAGAAAGATAACATAAGAGGATAGGACCAATGATCTGACGGCCTGAAAGAGAGGTCAGGCAACGTCCGGAATAGTCAAAGATTCAGGGAGCATAAAATGATTAATCTGAACTCTGAAAGATACAGACGAACTGCTGCATGAAAGCATAAGACTGCTGCAAGCTTTGTACTACGTATATATAATACTCCAGCAAAGAACAACGGCGAAAAGAGATTACATGAACATGAAGAGGTCGATCTGCTAGCTGCAGCCGGCACAGGAACAATTCGCCTCGGATGCTTGTGTAAATTAAACGGCTGAAGCTAGCAGAGAAGCTGGCACTATAGGGGGTTCCGGGAGAAAGAACACAGGCATAGGTTGCCACTAATGATGGCCTTGAAAGAAAGATAAGACGGCTTTGCAATTTTTAATCCGTGATATGGCATAGGGCTGCACGAAGTTGGAATCATCTTGTTAATGAAAGTGGAGGCTTAGGTTAGATGCTACAGGCGTAGCCATGCTGCCTAGCCTGCCCTTTGGAATATGGTGCTTATATCCTAGCCGAATTGCCATGCCTCTGTACTCTGCTTCACATAAAAGTTTCAATGATTTTTCCATGTGGATGTGCTACTTGGTAGTAACATGTTTAGATATAAGATGATCAAGATGCAGGGGCATATTGAAAAAGATTTATGATTTGTTTAAAGGCTCGAAGTCAGATATCTTCTTGATTTTGTATTGCATTGCAGTGCAGTGCTATACACCTGGTTATAATGCACTTGTTAAGTATAGCTAGATATGCTAGGGAGATTTGGCCATATGGGTATGACGAATTTAGTTGAATCATGTCCGTCCCTTCCGGCTTTAGAGCACTCGTCTCACAGGACAGGAAGAACAACGGCAAATGTGTTTCCTCAACATTCGATTGGAACAATCTATTTTACTGGAAAAATTATTCCTCATCCTCTGTACGAATAGTCAACTTAGTAACCACGAAAAGGATGAGGAATGAAATATGCTAGGACCAAGGTTTTTTTTTTTTTGATTTCCCCCTTTTTTTTATGAGGAGTCCATGAGATTTCGGTCTGGGCTGGGCTAGTTGTTGCCGTTTTCATTTTGGGCTGAGTCAAAATTTTGAGCCCAGAAATATCCAATGCTCACTCGCCCTTTAACCACCCAGCCCAGCCCATACTACATTTCTGTCCTAGATTAGGCCATTAATCTTTAACAAACCCCTCGCTTTAGCTCACCAAATCTTCCTCACCGTTCGTTTCAAAAAAAAGAAGAATCTTCCTCACCGTTTGCTCCGCCCGTAGCAGTCGCCAGTGCAAGAAGAGTGGTGCAGGAAAAAAGAAAGCGGAAAAAATGGCGGGCGCGAGGCGACGCGGTGGTTCCTACATCCCCGGCCTAGGCGGCGTGCGGAAGCCGGAACCGGGAGGCCTGGCGACGGGCGCGCGAGGGCCGCGGTTTGTGCTTGTCTTCCAGTACAGCTGCTTGCCATTTTTTGCTAGTTTCGAGTCCCTGGTGAAAATTGTTGGGTACCTGCCTCGAAATGCTCGGAGATTTTGCGGCAGAGAGGTGCGAAACTGGGTTGGGTTTGTGCATGTTTTCCCCTCTTTGCGCGGCACAAAGGGAGTTTTCATCCGATTTAGTAGATGGATTGGGAAGCCTTTATGTTAGTGCGATGCGAAAGAACAGTGCCACAGGAATGTTTCTGTGATTTGTGGAAGTGTTAATTTGTGAATGTTTGTACACAAAGAGGGTGACCTGCCCAAAAACTAGGCAGTAGGAAGGTTCTTGCGTCCACGCAAAGCATGCTAAGGAATGAATCGGTTTTACTTGTTGCAGAGCGTTCTTGGTAACCAGATCAAATACATGGTTCAAATCCTATGAATTGGTTCTTTGTGTATCACTTGTAAAGCTAATCTAAAATGCAGTATCTTGTCCAGTTCTCCTTAATTAACACGTCACCTGTTTCAGTGCACCAGTGGCTTGTGTAAGAGGTTCCGTCGTATTTTCCCCACAGTACTGGAATTTCCCCACAACAAGTAAAATCTCGCAGTAACTGCTACGCAGTTGAGTCAAAAAAGGACAGATGATATTCAGGGAGCGCTCACCTCATGCTTCTGGTGGCTCAGAGATGAGCATTCAGCAAGACATTTCTTTATGCATCAGGTGCATTCTTCAATTTAATTTCTTTAATCCTTACCTAACATTCTTTCAGATAAACCCGTTCTCACACTTACAACATTCTTTTTTATAACACCGATCACACATATATAAGGACATGTGTTCAAGCATAGAAGTTTTGGAAGGCTTCAAACAATCTTCAGTGACACATTGTCATGGCTTTTATCAGGCCATCTATAGTGTTCTGTTCTATTCTTACTTTTCTGAGCCTAAGTTGTGATCGGTCTCATGTATCTGCGAAGGTGTACATGGTGGTCATGGACAATGATCCAGTCATCTCTCACAAAGCAAGCCACATGCATATAATGTACGTGATTTTATAGGATTATGTTTGCTTATATTATTACTTTGTTAAAGATCACTTACTTGATTCCCTATGTTTATCCATCAGAGGGGAGGAAGCTCAGAAGTACAAAGCAGTGGCCACAACAAAGCATGACATCTTCCTGGACTCATTTCTCCCAGCAGGATCTTACAAGAAACTATACAGTTACACACACCTGCTTAACGGCTTCGCTATCCACGCTGAATCTGAAGAGGTGTTTTTTTCCTCTTAGTCCATAAAATACATAACATTACTAATTACTTTTATTGTTTGACCTGTAACTTAATCCTTTAGGCTGGGAAATAAGAGAAATGCTCTACAAAGCTGTTATTCTCCTGCCTTACATCCCAGGACCAATGATAGTCTCTACATTAAGCATTAATAATAATGGAGCTGCAGGAAAAATATACAAACATAATATGAAAAATAGGCAAACCTAAGTAAATAGCGGTTATTCTTATTTCCATTTAATGAAAAAAATGATCCAGTTTGACTTTGGAGCAACGAGCTGTCTGTAACTGGTTTTACTTTGCAAATAATTCAGTGTATTTACAAACATGAAATCCATTTAAGACATCAACATGACCAATGCGGCATTATGAAACTCATATAAACTATCAATTGAAAGTGCTTGCCTCCTAATTTTTTTTTAAAATAATATGGTTCTATTTGTTTGCATGTTTACTTAAAGTTTTTATGGTCTTATTGGTGGGTTATCTGTTTTTTCTGAGGTTAAACTTTGAATGCTTCTATTGTTATATATGTGTTATATAGGCGATTAGAATTCTTCGCCATGCAAAAGGAGTGAGACTCATCCAAGAAGATATCAAAATGACCAAGATGACGACGTACACACCAAACTTTATTGGAGCTAGCACGGTCTGGCCACTCCTGGGTGGTGCGGAGAATTCTGGTGATGGGGTGGTGATTGGCATGATTGATACTGGCATTGACCCCAAGAACCCAAGCTTTGTTACAAGCCAAGCAAAGCCAACACCGGCTAGTTTCAAAGGAATATGTCGTACTGGGAACAGATTCCCTCCAGGTTCATGCAATGGTAAGGTAGTGGGAGCTATGTGGTTTGCCCGTGCTGCTCAAGCAACTGGGGAGTTCAATGCTACAATTCACTATGCATCTCCCTATGATCCAGATGGCCATGGAAGGTGTGTGCAACTAATTAGTGTTGGTCACTTGGTTAATGCACTTTTGACCTGAACGAGTCACTAGCTGATGTTCATATCTTCACAGCCACACTGCTTCGACCGCAGCTGGGAATTTCCATACACCAGTAATATCCAGAGGGTACAACTTTGGGCATGCAAGCGGCATGGCCCCAGGAGCTAGGTGAGAAAGAACAATGTGTTTTCAGATTTCATATATGGAACACAAATCCAAAGAAGGCAACTGTGCGGTATATGATCTTATGATATGTTCTGTCTTGTGATTCCCTTTACAGTCTCGCAATCTACAAAGCTGCTTATCCTTTTGGTGGATACATGTCAGATGTGATAGCTGCAGTTGACCAGGTCCTTATATAACTCCTTTTATTTATTTTTTTGGCAGAAAGATACAACCGATCAAAGCTGTATGCTGAAATTTCTGTTACTTGTCTGTAGGCAGTAGAGGACGGTGTCAATGTTATAAGTCTTTCTATGGCTCCTGATTCAGTTCCATCTGGGCCAGCAACTTTCCTCAATTTGCTCGAGACACAACTGCTCCTTGCCACCAGGGCTGGAGTCTTAGTTGTTCAAGCCGCTGGCAATGGAGGCCCTGATGTCAATTCAGTCGTCTCTTTCAGCCCATGGATATTAACTGTCGCAGCTTCGACAACAGACCGGAAGTACAGAAAATCAATCATAACTGGCGATGGGCATACCTTCTCTTGCGGCATCGTTTCCCGTAACCTCATTTCAACTGTAACTTGGTTTTTCTTTCCTCTTCATTTTCGGATTGTACTGATCCTAGGTATGATTATGCTTTGTATCCTAGTTCACAATATATTATTGCCGTATTAGACTAGATTAAACAGGTGAACATGCCACACTACGCTATTGTTTCGTATTCCTCACTGGATGCCAAATTTGTTTAACTCTTTGGCTATTTCTGTCCAGCACCAACACCAGGCGAAACAATGTACCCGCTAGCACTGGCTGATGATGTGGCCATCGAGAAGTCGAGTGATGACGAGCCTGTTACTTGCCTAGATTCAAGGGTCTTCAGCAAATCTCTAGTCCAGGGAAAAGTGATCATTTGCGAGGTCTCGTCAGAATTTGTGGATGAAAACGACATTCCTGGAGTCATCAATACAATCCAGAAGGTTGGAGCTGCTGGAGTCATCATCACTGGTCGTCAATTCGACGTTGACTTTGCTCCTACGGTTCCCGCCGCAATCCCTTCAGCCGTATTTCTGGACGAGGCCGACTCACGGGTGGGTTTCAAACATCTTCATGTTTTTGAATCCTGATTAATTCTTGTTTTGATCGGTACCCATTAGCTAGGTTGCAAATTTCTTCTTCCAGTAGTTCTACACATGTTTGGGTGGCTCTGACTGACTGAATTATCTCATTCTGAGTGTATGACTGAATTGTGTTCTACAACTGGCTGCAGTCTCTGATGAGGTACTACAACAGCAACACTGTACGAGACGAGGATGGTAAGATCTGGAGCTTCGGGGCAACTGTTCGGATGCTGGATGGACGGCGCGCAACCTACACGGGAGAAGCACCCGTCGTCGCAACCTACTCGTCGAGGGGGCCGGACATGGAGAACAGTCAGCTGGAGCCAGCGGACGCGCTGAAACCAAACGTGATGGCGCCGGGGCACAACATCTGGGGAGCGTGGAGCCCGACGAGCCATGCCATGCCGGAGATCCAGGGCGAGAACTACGCGGTGCTGTCCGGCACGAGCATGGCCACCCCGCACGTGTCCGGCGTGGCAGCGCTGATCAAGCAGCGGCACCCGTTGTGGAGCCCCGCCATGATCATGTCGGCGATCATGACGACGGCCGACGTGACCGACGGCTCAGGGCGGCCGCTGATGGCGCGGCGGGACTCGGCCAGCGGCGGCGCGTTCGACCCGGCCACGCCATTCGACATGGGCGCCGGCGCCGTCAACGCGGCGCGCGCCCTGGACCCCGGCCTGGTGTTTGACGCCACGTTCAGGGACTACCTGGAGTTCCTGTGCGCGGTGCCCGGCGTGGGCGAGGCCGCGGTGCTGCGGTCGGTGGGCGCGCCGTGCCCGGCGCCGGCGCGCGGCCGGGGCGGCGTCCCGCGGTGGTGCTCGGACCTGAACGCGCCGAGCGTGACGGTGGCGAGCCTGGTGGGGTCGCGGCGGGTGGACCGCCGGGTCACCAGCGTCGGCGCGCAGAACGAGACGTACACGGCGTTCGTGCGCGCCCCCGACGGCGTGGCGGTGCGCGTGACGCCGACGCAGTTCGGCATCGCGCCGGGCGCCACGAGGACGGTCCGGATCGAGCTCAGCACCACCGCGCCCGGGAACGCCTTCAGCTTCGGCGAGGTGGTGCTCAGGGGCGACAAGAAGCACCATGTCCGGATCCCGCTCGCCGTCTACCCTGCCGCCAGAATGCACCCGTGAAGGAATGAGCTATACTACTCAAGTACTATAGCACACAAGTGGAGTATACTACTACTATTTCACCTAGTCTGTAATACGCATGTACCGCCGCACAAGGAGCACGTATATCACAGTGCGCTCATACGTGTGCGCGACGCGTTACCCGTTCCAAATCTGTAATGTTGACACAAGACTCTGTCTCTTGAAGAGCAGGTGCAACCACCCACTTTTTTAACATCCACGTGTTCGCCGGCGAGCTGGATTTGACTTGGTTTAAGAATTGTGCAAATGATGAACTACTGGGCGATGAGATGACATTGAATAGGATTATCCATCCTCCCATTGACATTCGATCGAGATGAGGATACGACTACGCATGAGCGGATGATGGCGCCGCGCCGCGTGCGTCGTCGGCGCGACGCGGCGGGGCGGCCGCGCTTATCCAGGCCCGGCTCCCAGCTTCCACGCCTCCAGCTCAGCGCGGACGCGGCGCCGGGCCGGTGCGCCGGCCGCACCTCCCCCAGCTGACGCCGGCCTGGTGCCTGGCTCCTCTCATCGGAGTAGTACAAGTAGCTGCCAATCTCCAGGGGTTCGTTTGACCCCGACCATTTTTATCACGGACCTGATCGAGACGCCACGCGGCGGTGCTTGCTTGCGTGCGTGGGGCTCCTATGCCAAGGGCGACCGTGTAGCGTAGCCATGACCAAATCCCATTGGATGGCACGATGAGGATAGCGATGGCACGTCTGCGTTGCGGAGCTGTTTACAATTGGCCATTAAGAAACGCCACACATGTGCAGTGACAAAAAAAATGTCACACGTGTTTCTGTAACGCGTTCCAAAACGGGTATTGATCAGAGCCCCTGATTACAAACCATGAAACCACTTGTAAGTACTCCCTTCGTTTCAAATTTACTTCATGTGTTTCAAAATATATACAATTCTGGTTTCTACTTGGTTTATTAAATATTCTCTGAACTTGAACAAGCATATGTCTAGATTCATAGAAATATGAATCTAGACACACAGAAACAGCCAAGCATATATTTTGAAACGAATAGAGTATTGAACATTCTCTGAACCTAGACAATCATACGTTCAGATTCATAGAAAATTCTATGAATTTAGACACCCAAAAATATAGATAAAAATGGAAGGAGTATTAGCTGAGATTATGCTTTCGTACGAGATCGAAAATCAGGACTAAGAAACACCCATAAATCCACTATGACCATACGGAAAAGTAGGTTAATTTGGCATGAGATTTTGTCCCACCAGACCCCGGAGAAGTGGGGGGCACCGGGCACCGACCGTTGTCAAGCCAGATACGCCCGGGACCTCCCTGCCTCCACCGGCACCTTCTCTTGCCTCCTGGAAAAAAGTGACAGGCGCCATGCCACCTCCGAGCAGCTCTTTTCCTGGGGAGGCGCCTTGAAGAAGATGCAACCTGCCTCAGATCCCTCAGATCCTGCTGCCCTTCTCCCCGTCCGTTCTTTCGACGAGTGACGAGAAGTTGCCTACAACCCCTGACACGATGCAACAGGAGTGCACTGTTGTATTGCAGTCGTATACGAAATGACAAGATCACGTGACAATGCAATTGCAAAGCTAAAAAAAACGAGACATTGCCATGCCCGGGTGATGCCGTGACCGAAGGCTGAGGCACCTGCACAGGCTGCAGAGAATCCTGTTTGGAACGCACACAAGATTCCGGGAAAGAAGCCAAAAAGCCTTTCAGTTCAAGGGAGAACAAAAAGTACACCAAAAAGGTCAGGCACGGCACGCACTCGCCAGTCGCTCGTGTGGGCCCGGAACTAATATCTCGACTGCGCACTGGGACCCACAGAGGAAAGGCGTTGCTAGTGGAGGAAAAGAGGGCGAGAGAGAAGCCATGGAAGAAGCAGAGCCGATGAATCCGCTCTGCTTGCCATGCCTCTCCCAGAAATTTCCTAATCCTTCCTCGCTTTGCACTCGATTTCTCTTCCTTATCAGGCATTAGTAGTGCGCATTAGTGAATTTCCATTTTAATTAATCTTCTCCCGCCTTGAAGACGTGCTGCTTGTTCCTTCCTCCCTATACTGAGCAGCTCTGTCTGACCTCCCAACTCGTCCGCCTTCCTTCCTCCCCCCAAGCAAAGAGTTTCCAGATCGAGAAGCCAGCCACTCCTAGTCCCCGTTCGCCCCAGCTCGGCGATCTTATCCTCGTTCCAGCTCCGGCACCACCCGCCCGGCTGGTCTATTAATACCACGCGGCTTCTTCTTGCCCCTGATCCATCGCACTCGCCGTGGCTCGTCTCCTCGATTCACACGGAGCAGAAACCGCCGCCTTTTCTCTTGCCGTATTTGGCTGTCCCGGATCCCGCTCGCGTCGCCTGCGCGTGTTCCTGCCCGTGCGCTGTTGGAAAGGCGGGTCCTTTACGCCGCCGCCTGCTCGTGATCCTTCTCGCGTGACGCGTGCGGCCATGAACGCGCTCGCCGCCACCAGCCGCAACTTCCGGCAGGCCGCGAGGCTGCTCGGCCTCGACTCCAAGCTCGAGAAGAGCCTCCTCATCCCTTTCCGTGAGATCAAGGTGCGGTTGCCTGTGCCGTGTTCTTCTTCTTCCCTGGTGCTTTGTCCTGTTTCTTGTCGCAGACTTGTTTTGCTCATGGGTTTCGTGCTGTTCGTTGCAGGTGGAATGCACCATCCCCAAAGACGACGGCACCTTGGCGTCGTTCATCGGTTTCCGCGTGCAGCATGACAATGCCCGCGGGCCGATGAAAGGCGGTATCCGCTACCACCCTGAGGTGAGGAGTCTCTCCTGATCAGATTGCTGTTAAGTCTGTCCGGTGATTTTGGATTCTTATAAAGGATATTTCTGAGAAGAAATTGTGTAGTGGCTGTGAACTCAGCATGTTTTGGCAGTGATTGTGTCTCCTGTCGATGAGGTCACATTTCTTTTGGGTGTGGTTGATCTGCAGTACGTTTTTGTAATTTAGTGTAGGCCTATCAGGTGTTTTATAGCCTCCTTGGTGTCGATTGGTCACTCAGATAATCTGAAGTTAATACTGTTTTTGTTCACTGAATGCGTACGTTGATAGTTTTTTCTGTCGAGTTGTTCAAGAAATTAATGGTTTTACTTAGTTATTTTACTTTGCTTGCTGAACCAATATTCTTGGGACATTTTGTGAATGTCGGAAAATTTTACTTCTTGACACGTTAACGCTAATTTTAATTTTTGAATAACCAATTTTGTGGTTTTATACGTTCTTTTCTTCAAATATTGATATGGTTTGTATTACAGAAATTATTTGAAATTTGTACATAGAGGTGCTTGTTCTGAACTTATGATTTAGCTATTTCAGTTCATACCAAGTTTTTAGTAGTTTAATACATATTCAGTTTTTGATTGGATTACCTGTCTGGGTAAGCAACTGCTGTCATCAGCTGTGTACTTGGCAACAAAAAGATCCTATTTTTACTCTTTTTTATTTTTGCTAAAAATGATGTTCCTTGGTTTTGTTTGTAATGGTGGAAGATTTTTAACCTGAGGCGGAAAAAAAAACCTGCAGGACTGCCCCTGAATATTTCTTGTATTATATTCCTCATTTATAAGCAACTGCTGTCATCAGCTGTGTACTTGGCAACAAAAAGATCCTATTTTTTTACCTTTTTTTATTTTTGCTAAAAATTCTGTTCCTTGGTTTTGTTTGTAATGGTGGAAGATTTTTAATCTGAGGCGGAAAAAAAAAACTGCAGGACTGACCCTGAATATTTCATTTTCTTGTATTATATTCCTCATTTAAAAATTATAGTTTTTAAACAATGATTTTCATTGTTCTCCTTGACAGGTTGATCCAGATGAAGTGAACGCACTGGCGCAACTGATGACATGGAAGACAGCGGTTGCAGCAGTACCATATGGTGGAGCAAAGGGAGGGATTGGATGCTCGCCTGGTGAACTAAGTAGAAGTGAGCTGGAGCGGTTGACACGTGTGTTTACGCAGAAAATTCATGATCTTATTGGAACCCATACAGATGTTCCAGCTCCAGACATGGGGACGAATGCACAGGTATGTACAGTAATTTTTTTTCTGTTATTGTATCGTTATCCACTGCCATTCTTTACTATCGCTGCTACAGCTTACAGGGCTACTTATCTCTGAGACCTCTTTTTATTTTTAATTATGGAACAGACGATGGCATGGATTTTAGACGAGTATTCAAAATTCCATGGCCATTCCCCAGCAGTTGTCACAGGGAAGCCAATAGTAAGTAAATCAATACAAATTAAATTCGTGCAAATAAATCTTTACAAATGAAATACTAATTATTCAGATATCTTTCGATAGGATCTTGGCGGATCATTAGGCAGAGATGCGGCAACAGGACGAGGTGTGACGTATGCTACAGAGGCTCTCCTGGCTGAATATGGAAAGTCCATTGCTGGATCAACTTTTGTTATTCAGGTGAGTGATAATTACACACACAAAAAAAATTGATGTTCCCAGAAGTTAGATAAACAACTGACTCTCGCGATATCAATAGGAGGATAGCATGTTCCATTGAGAAGTGCATGAATTTCTGCTGTCTGCATTAGAAAGCGTTCAACAAAATGTTTTGTTCAGATGTTTTTGTCAGTGTGCCAGCATCATATGTAGTTTACTAGTTTTCTTTCGTTCTGATCTATCCATCTTGTAGGGTTTTGGTAATGTTGGTTCATGGGCTGCACAACTTCTTCATGAGAAAGGTGGTAAGATAATTGCAATTGGAGATGTGACTGGCTCAATCAGAAGCAAGGCTGGCATAGACATACCTGCTCTGATGAAGCACAGGAATGATGGTGGTGCTTTGAAAGATTTCCATGGTGCAGAAGTTATGGATTCTTCTGAGTTGCTAGTGCATGAATGTGATGTTCTTATCCCATGCGCCTTAGGTGGAGTTCTGAACAGGTACCAGCTTGCATACTTGTTTGTTGTTACTTCATAGCTTGTAAACAACTGTATTTGATTTGCTATTTCTGTCTCAAAACCTTTTCAAGACCTGTGAATCTGTTTCAATCTTATTGTATCAAGCAACATACTTTTTTTCAATCGTTTCCTAGCTAAGTAGTAGTATACTCAAGAATTGCCAGTTTACATCTATTTCTTTGTATAGGGAAAATGCACCCCATGTGAAGGCCAAATTTATAGTTGAAGCTGCTAACCATCCAACTGATCCAGAGGCAGATGAGGTACATACAAACGCAGCAACGAATTATAAAATTTCCATACAGAAACATAGCCAATTTCATAACCCAGTTTTCTGACCTTGTCTCGTATTTACTACAGATTTTCACCAAGAATGGAGTGACAGTATTGCCAGATATCTATGCCAATTCCGGTGGTGTGATTGTTAGCTACTTTGAGTGGGTTCAGGTAACTGACCGAGCCTTTGACACCAAACACATTTGCCTCCTTTTTCAATCCGTTAGCCTTATGCTATTTTGATTGTCCAGAACATTCAAGGTTTCATGTGGGATGAAGAGAAGGTGAACATGGAACTCAACAAGTATATGAACAGCGCTTTTCATCACATCAAGGCCATGTGCAAGTCTCAAGACTGCAACCTTAGGATGGGAGCATTCACATTAGGAGTTAACCGGGTTGCCCGTGCCACCTTGTTGAGGGGCTGGGAGGCATGAGACCAGTCACTGCATATTGCTGATTCGCCATTCAATAATTTGTGTTCTACATTGTTTATGGCCCATGTTTCATCTGATAAAGTTATCAGAAGTGGCTGGCATGGAATGGAACCGGTTGAAATAATAAGCTGGGTACATGACTAGTGTGTTGGGTTGTTGTTCCTTTCTGGTTCATACACTATTCTGTGTCGCCAATGCTGGTGTTACAGTTTTGGATGATGATTATTGACGATATGGTGTAAACCAGAGGAATTTCCATGCTTCACAGAGTTTATTGCATTTTGATATTTCAGAAAGCTTGGTTAATCTCAACTGGTTCCCGAGTTCTAATATAGTTGTTGTATCTTGTCATTATTATTGGAAATTTGGCCTGGGCTGGGCTACTTTTAAGTTGTCAAATGTGAGTGATAGCCACAAATTGTGGAAGAGATTTAAGCAAACCACCAATCCATTTACATAAGAGATTCACAAGAAACTACATTTGAAAGCCACTGCACTGCAAAAGACAGCAAAGCAAACAGCTGCTGTGAATCTCACATAAGCACTAAGCAGGCCAATTTTCTAAAAGGAAAACACACAAAAGCTACGATCCTGTGGATTGCAGTTAGCAAGTTTGAAACTGTTCTTTGAAAACCAAAAGATGCTTCAGCTAGTAGTATTTGAAGGGGATCAGCTTCCGCCCAAGTTTTGGAGCTACGCGTTCGCCGCCGCAGGCAGTGCAAGCAGACAACACGATGGATCATCTGGTAACTCGTCAGCCGTCGCTGGGTACAGTCTGCTTGTCCGGCCATGCGGCTTCAGCGCAGCTGACGGGGGCCCGTTGCCGTCACCGGCAGTCGCAGGTGACAGCTTGAGCGTTGCAACTGAGGCCCCACTGTCTGCCTTCTTGCCAGCAACTGGTTTAGGGGCAGACTGCACATCGGTGGCCACCAGGGCAAGTTTGCGCTGCCGGCGGCCGCCCTTAGTCTTGGGTGTTGCTGCCAGAGTCTTGCTGCGAGTCGTTCTGCCTGGAGTTGATGTTGGGGCATAGCCTTCGGCGGCGATCACAATTGGCAACGCCTTGCGAGGCTGACGAACACACTTCGCAGATGGAGCCTCACCGAAAATACCTTTCTTGTCAGCAACCAACACCGGAACAGGGCCGTCGTCAGCAGCCACAAGCGCCAGCTTGCAAGCTCCGCTACCGAGCTCCGACAGAGTGGCCGTTCCCGAAATGGTGTCCTGCTTGACCACGAGGGCCAGGTTGGAGGATGCAGCCTCGTCACCATCCTGCTTCTCCGCAGGAGGCATTGGAGCAGGCACGTCGGTGGTGGTCACCAACGCCAGCTCGCCAGGCAGACCACTGTCCATGGGCGTGGTTGGATGGGCCTCGCCGCATACCTCCTCCACAATCGGTGCTGCAGCCGAGCCGTTGTGGACAACCATCAGTGCCAGCTTGAGTGATCGCCCATGCTCCTTGTCTGTGACAAGTGCTTCGCCAGAGACGTCGCCGGTCGTGGCCAGCTTGCGCAGCCGGCCGCGGCGCCTGGGCGCCGAGGCTGTAGCCTGGCTCCCGTCCTTGTCATCAGCAGCAACCGACGACGCTGGAACAGAGCGATCGCCAGCTGCCAGCGGCGCCGCGCGGCGAGGCCGTCCGCGGCTCTTGGGCGTCGCAGACCCCGCGCTGCCACTCTTCTTGCCGGCGGGCGACGTCGAGGACGAGCCATCCTTCCGCGGCCGGCCGCGGCCACGCTTGGGCTGCACCACCGGAGACTCGACGCGCTCCGCCTCGGACGCGCCGGCCGCAGCCGGCTCCACCGGAGTCTCCACGGCCTCGGCCTCGTCGTTGGGGCTGCGCGCGTACCGGCCCGGCGCGGCGCACAGGAAGAAGCCCTCGGCGACGTGCTTGGCGAGGTAGTGCCGGAGGAACCTGTCGTGCGCGGCGGGCACACCGGGGTGCCTAGCGCGGATGAAGCTCGAGATGGAGTCCTCCGTCGAGCCGCCGTCCTCGCCCAGCGCGTCGATCGCCTCGCCAATCATCTGCCAACCAAATGCAGCCACAATGTCAAGCATTGCGACGGGTGTTCCCCCCAAACAAGTGGCCGACGCAAACACCGCTGAGAGTCGAGACGGCCCTTTCCCCCACGGCCACGAGGAAAAAGCTCCATCGCTAGATGATCAACATAAACACAGACCAAGCAGGGTTAATCTGCACTACCGGTGGCTACTCCCATCGGAGGCGGTGATGCTAATAATAATAACCAATTCCTCAGCTGTTTCGGGGGAGCAGAGATTGACGCAACAAAGTAATCGCGGGGACCCGGTCAAAAAAAAAAAGTAATCGCGGGACAAACTAATTACTTTGTAATGCCAGACATCTAAAGCAAAATTAAAGGAAACGATTTTCTTTTTCAAAGAGGGAAATAAAACAGGAGCGAAATAATCTAAATTGGACGCGGGATTGATTTGCAGTTAGTATTCCAATGAAGTAATTCGCGGTGAGTAGAGTCGTACCCAGCAATAGGGAGGGTGATCCGGCGTGGGTTGCCGATGCCTCCGCGCGGCCGCCGCCGCCGGCGGCGGGGGAGACGAAGGCGGCGTCTTCCCATCCTCCTCCGCCGCCGCAACCTTGTTCCGCTTGGCCTTTTGCCGCGTTTCAACCGCAACGGCGGCCACCATTGCCGGGGACGACCGGAGGGTTCCTCCGCTTCTTTGGGTGGGGGCAACGGAAAGAAGAGAGGACGAGAGGTTTAAAGAGGGCAGAGTACGGCTGCGCCCGGTGGCTGTGCCTGTGCCGGTGCGGCTCCGTTCGCGGCCGTGGCCTGGGAAACCCAACTTTTCGTCTGGACTACATTGCCCTTCGGCTGCATTTGCCGTGACCACCTCTCTTTCGCGTTTCGCACTTTCGCCCCCATTTTTCCTTTTCTTTTTTTCTACCCAGTTCATCCCAGCCCTTCTCCAAAGCAAAAAATAAAAACGAAATGCAGGTAACTGAAAGAAAAGAAAATGCGCCGTGAGCTTCTCTTCGCCCTGCAACTGGACTACTGGAGCCTGGAATTTAACAATGGCACTTGTTCCTACTTCTTGGTGAAGAACTATTACCCACCTCGAGTCAAGTCAAGAGGCAAAGGATAAGACAGGACCGACCGGTCGCGTGGATGAAGAAGAAAGCGAGCCGTTCACTGGGAGACGCCATCTCGGCTGATTTACACAGGAACTAGCCCAATTGACGGTGTGCTGGGTTTCCACTCCCTCGAGAAACGCCATCAGAATTGCTATGGCTGAAGGCTCGGCCAACCGTACTCGCTGTGACTCATGGGCCGTGGGTTCTCGACGTCGGCAGCATCCTCCGATGGATCGTCGTAACCTGTCACCATTACGGTAACGGTGACAGGTTAACCGTTGGCCGCTGCTTTATTTTGATCGTCACTGGCCAGTGATGCTGGCAAATGAAGCAAAGCCAGCGGCCAACGGTTAGCCTCCGCCGGTATCGCTGCTGTACGTGTCGAGCGCAACCGCGCGGCGGGTGAGGAAGTCGTCGCCTTGGTGGTGAAACAGGAAAGCGACCAGCCCCAATCCAAGAACGAGAGCAGTGTGGAGACGTGACCGCAGAGGTAACGAGCAAACATAACAACGGCACACAGAGTTCATCGCTGACTCTCCGGCAAAAGCTCCCCTTCCATCCACTTGCGGCAGCGCGCGGACGACATGGACGGACGGAGGGGCTCCGCGGCGGAAGCGGGAGCGGGGCGGGGGCAGGCGCCCCGGTGGCCCGGCGACTCCGGGTCCGGGCAGGGATCAGGCTCCGACGGTTCGTGGAGGTACGGCTGGGAGTGGGCCTCGGGGCCCGGTGGCGGCTGGGGCTACGGCCATGGCTCGGCCGCGCAAGGACCCGGCGGCGCTGCTGGAGGATCGGCGTACGGGTTCGGCTACGGCGGCGGCGGAGGGAGCAGCGGGAGCGGAGGCTTTGGGTTCGGGTGGTTCGGCGGCCGCGGCGGTGGGAGCGGAGCGGGCGGGAACGGTGGTGGCTTCGGATGGGGAGCCGGTGGCAGTGCGTTCGGAGGTGGACTTGACCACGGCGGCGGCTGGGGCGCGCGCGGCGGACAACGGCCGCAGCGCGGAGGCCGCGGTGGCGGCAACTGAACATGGATGGAGTCACTCTCGGTAGTCAGTAAACTGTAAAAGTGTGTGCACGGTGATGTGCTGCAGTAAAAGGGTGTGCACGGTAGTCGGTGTATGTATCAGAAGTTCAGAACATGTGACCGTCTTCCTCTCCAAACATAAAAGTGACCCATCTTTGGTCTAGCTGAGACATGTATCAGAACGCGTTGTTGTTGATCTGCTGTTCTGAATGATCTTTGGTGGTAGAACTCTTTGTTGATCTGTGATGTTCAAGCATCAATACTTGATACCATGCCTGAGAAAGAAAGGATGAATGCAGAGACACGTCTGGAACAATTTATGTTTCACGGGGGAGTCGAATTGAACCATCCTGTATAATTCCTGCGTTCCAAACGATGACTGAACGAAAAGAAGTGATGAATGCAGAGACTACTCAGACCATAATAAACGATACAGTGCAGCCAAATAAGATGAAGAGGCGCTCTCAGCAATTTTGCCCGCCGACAACATTGAGTTTTCATCACAGCTTGGATTTTCTTGAGCTATGACTCGGCAAATTTAGGACAGTATACACAAGGCAAGACATAGCTATATAATTCTATTTATTTATTTATTTTGGCGGGGAAGCTCTATAATTCTATGTTTTGACGACCTTGCTGGAAGTGGAATGCAAAATTACCTCAAGCATAAGCTATAATCCTGATCAAAGCCAAGCTTTTGCCTCAGGAATAGTGAGGGTCCTAAACACATTCTGCCACTGCTAACGTCCCAAGAAAGCAGCACCTACAATCCTGCTGAGCAGCCTCTTGAGTTGCATTCTACTGCTTCACAAATTCTCCGGTTATCAAGATTGGCCCTTGCACGGTGAAGCTTGGGGTCTACATCCACTGCCTCGGAATGATCAAGCTGGGAACCTTCATCAGCCTTAGTTGTAATAAGCAACATAACTACACAGTTGATTCATTTGGCAATTTGGGCGAATTTGGATGGTGCCTGTGGCCACCAGCCATAGTTCCCCCACCTCGTCTCTTTCTCCCTCCAGTACTTCTCACTGCCTGCGGCAATTAGAGCAACTGGAAGAAAAACTGTCAAAGGAAACTGAGATTCATGCCAAGTTACAGCCAATGAAATGCCGCAGGTGGCAGACAGTAATGATCATACCTGTATATTGCTTTTCCCTAAGCTCCACAACCAGAAACAACCGCGTAATTGCGCGTCTCCGATTCTACAGAGGGATTACATCCTTCGGAACACAATACAAAAACAGTTTCAGATGATGATGATGCAGAGGTTAGAAAAACTTTAATTATATCAAAAGAAAGAAACAGTTTAACTTTGGAAACTACTCTTCATTTACACAAGCATTTAACCTCAGTTTAGTTATCCATATATTCAAATTTATGCAACGCTATAGGCTGTTCGGAGGGTATTCCTCACTTGGTATTGCCTTTCTATCTTTCAACTGCAATTGTTCACTCTTACCTTTGCATTGATGTTCGCTTATGACGTCATCACTCATCACACCTCTACACAATCATAAACCCACATGTCCATGATCATGCTCCCATGACTGATAAAGCATGCACAACCGACTCAAGCGATCATCAATACCAGGATTTTGAAACCAGTTCCAGACTGGACTCAAAATGGAAACCATTATAACCATAAACTGCCATGGGCGGTTTTGGGTTAATTCAAATTCAGAGAGAGTAAACCTTTGCTGGCGCTGAAAAGTGATAACTGTAACTAAAGTTGCCACATTCCCATGTGTATCGCAATAACCAAAGAAAATGTTCTTAAGATATGGAGAATTTTGATTGAAAATAATATGCCCTCGGAATTACTAGGTATGATCTCTCAAATGTTTGCACAATATCCTAGTAACTCTAACAAAGAGTTTGCAGCTTTGCAAGAGTCAGATAAAAACCCAACAGAAGAAACCAGGCGGAAAGTTGTACACACAAAGATACCATAAAGTGGGGAATTGTAAACACTCAGTTTATTTTTTGCATCCTCATCAGAATTACATTTTTTGCACTCATTCAACATAATAAAAATAAATTTGAACTGCTGTGGTGTCCTGAGATGAGTTATGAGTCAAAATAAAATATTGGACAATCAAAGCAATGCAATATGATTCAACAAAGTTGAAACTTTCGAACGGAGATAATAAAAAATATAATACTGCATTTTATCTTACATGTCACAGTAAATAATCCACATCTGACTTGAATATCTAACATTGTTGCACGGATATCGAGCATTTCCATGCTGTCAGATTATAGACATAGCAAAAAATATAGTTATGCATGGAGCATCACATCAATGATAAATGTTACAAAATAAAATATACACAAAACTATCTTATCATGTTTTGTGTGCAGTAAATTGTCTTCATATCGAAAGCTAGAAATATAGAATAAGGGATGTACCAAGCAAACACAAAATAGATATGCAAATGCAGGTCTGGAAAAGGAGGAAAACATTGATCTCATCAGAAACAAAAATACGAATGCCGATTTTACATTTGCCATAACATATGCTAGAAACAGACTAAATGAAATAAAATTATTATACCTCAAGAAAGTGTACATCCTAATCCTAATACAACCAGCCATCGCACTCAATAGAGCCACAAAGGCATTTTTTCTTCTTGATGTTACCATTGGCATCATGAACCTGATCTATTGTATAGTTGTAGTGGTATGCTAGTTCTTCATGAGGTCGAATATCCTCACAGGCAAAGAACATGATATGAGGCACAGTTATGTCATCATGATCATAAAGGACATTTTGTGCATAAAGGTTCGGAGTGCAACTATGATTGATGAATTTTGCAAAATTCCCCATTTCTGAAGCATCAACAGCAAATCCAGCTTCATCATCATTACTCGGACCCTTCTGTAGTGCAGGTATTGATCTTGATAGGCCCTCCCAAAGGGCTTCGTCATAGTAGTTGTGCCCAATGGCAAATAAGTACTCATCGTTAGTCCTTTTTTGTGCCTCTTCATCCTCCAACACTTCTCCAATATATTCACATACAAAGCTTCCACATGGTATATAGTCAAGAGTTCTCACTCCCCAACCCATTGACTTTGTTTTGAAGACTTGCAATCGAAACTTCATTCCATTTTGGCCAACTCTATTATGACATGTTGGAGGGCACTTGCAAGAAGGCCCACATTCATAAACAAGAGGTTTTGCTTGTAAAATACAACCTTTATCATTGAAAGGGATCTCCCCACCATTTTTCACTGCACATGCACATTTTTTCGAGTCTGAGCATCCTCCAACACAGCCGCAACCTACTGGAGGGGCAGGTTGATAGCTCCGGGGATATCGAAGGCGCGACATGTAGCGATAGTGCATTGGGTGCTCATCAGATATTGAGTTAACAACAGATATAGGGATGTTTTCCAGTCCATTGGATATATCATCCATGACAATACGATAATGAGATTCAGCTTTCCCAGTTTTAAGAATTTCTTCAATGTCAATGTGCTTCTGTCTGTCCATTCTTCTCAATCGAAACATGTATACATAACGGTCTTCACTCTCTTTCTGCCTCCAGTACTTCTCAACCAGATATAAGCCCCCATATATATAAGTAGATGATTTCTTCCGTCGGAAGTTTCCTTTAAGATGAGTCATGAAACCATGAATAACACGAACTGGTGTTTTAGTTTCCATACTCTTCTTTAATGCCAGGTTGGGTGCACCATCTATCTTTTGGTTGCATGTAACTGCCACTGATCCAGAATACACCAAGACATCCAAATTCTTGGCATCAGAAGGCTGTGCATACGATACAACACTGATAGCTACACAAGTTCCATCATCATCCTTGATATAATCAACACCTACCCGATGAGGGCGATGAAGACCAACGACACAAAGTTCTACCCTCAAATGAAAGATATCGCCAACCTGGATTCCAGGCACACTGCCAACATACTTCTTATCATCACACTCTACGAAGAACCGTTCCTTGAAGATCCTGAGAGCCTGTAGATCTGAAGCCAGGTTAGTAACCCCAGCTGCTCTCAACTTGTGTTCATCTCTACTCAAAAGCTCCCGGTAAATTAACCGGAAATCCTGCAGAGAATGCATGGTGCTTTCTCTAGCAATGGAACTTCTATTATCACCTTTGTTGGCTTTCCTGTTCTCAAATCCAATCCCGGACTCCTCACCTCTCACCGAGAAGTCACGCATAGCCGAAACTCGTACGCCAGAATGAGTACTTGCATAGCACCGCACAGCACTTCTTGTTGCTGGAGTGCACTGTCTTGAACTGTGCTCAACCCCGTAGGATTGAGCGTCAGGAGATCCACAGTCGGTATCAAAAGCTCTGGAGAATGGTCGCTTGCGCCCGACCTGGAACCTCCATGGCACAACTACCTTGCGTCCCTTGCGGCAATATGTTCCATTGCCACTGCGGTCGGGATCTTCCAAGTTGCAACCTTTGGCCGCTGCATCGCTCTCTTTCGCCGTGCCATTAGCAGAATGTCCCAAGCCACCCTCATTTTCCACCCGGTCCTCCGACTTCCGTTCTGGAGCAGAATCACCATGGCTCTTTGACACCGGTCCATTCACACAACAATTCTTCAAAGCCTCGGAAATGCATTCCTCCACTCCTGCATTCCTCCCAGCCACCTCAGGATTGCAAGCTGGCGCATCACCAGGAGCGCTGCCGCCACCGGCACTTCCAATACCCTGCTCGTCATTATCTCTCACGCTGCCATTTGAATTGGGCATTGAGGAATTGCAGTCATGTCCAACTGCGACGCCAACGCCGGCACCGCTGCTATTTCCGGTACCTTTCAATTCGGAGGCCTCCGCATCGCCATGGCTGCCGGACGCGCCACCGTTTCCAGATCTTGGCCCACCGACATCCTCCGCATCTAGGCTCTTCCCGCTCGGAGTGCAAGTGCCCTTCGTCGGCGCCTCTCCTTCACCCGGCGCCGGCATCGCCCTCAATCCGCGAACTTTCGCCTCGGGGACGTCCCCCGCGCGCCCTCCGCCGCCGATGGGCGTCGTGGCGGCGGCGTGCTTGACGGGCTCCCTGACGGGACCGGGCCGGAAGCGCCACGTCACCACCGCCTTGTACTTCCGCGGGCCGGCCGCCTGCGGTGGCACCACCGCCTCCCCCATCTGCATCCACCGCCGCGGCGCCTCTGCTCGGACCGCACCAGACCCCTCCAAAATCCTCGGCGCCTGTACGCGGAGGAAAAGAAAACAAAACACACGATGCCTCAGGACGAATCGAATGGAAGGGGCAAACAAAGCGAGGCGGGACGGGAAGAAGGCCTTCCAGATGCGCACCTGGCGGCGGAGGCTTGCGGCGCGGATGGGGAATCCCGGGAAGGAGAGAGAGCTGCCGCGGCTTGAGGCGGAGTTCCGGGGAGGAGAGGGTAGAGCGGCGGCGAGTCCGGCGCTTTCCAGTAATGGCGGAGCAGAACGGGGCCTGGGGCAATGGGACTGGATCGAGGGCCAGAGAGGCTCCGCTTCTGGCTCGGCGGAGTGGCCGGGTCGGGCCTCGCGCGGCAGCGGTGCGATGCGGTTCACCGAGTCGCGCGCCACGCGCGTGCTTTTCGCATGGCGCGGGCGCGTCAATTCACTTTGTACGGTTCGCGCCCGAGCGCGCTAATTCGTTTCGGTTTAATTTATGGCCACCCCTTCCACCAATCCGACTCAGCTATGATCACAGTTCACACGGCTCTCTCCCTTTCGGTTCATCCGTAGCTACAGCCGCCTCGTGCAAGCTGCATCATTAAACCAACACGCGCGTGCATACGGAGCGTGTCATTTTTAGTTTTTTTTGTTCACACGACATTTCTTCCAAAATCAGAATTTTGAAAATAAAATTGGCATGCTCTCGAAACGAAATGATCACCGGTTTTAAACAAGGCTTTTAGAATCATCGGAAAAATAAAAGTTATAGGAGTATATATTTATTTTTTGAATGAAAAGGAATTATATTAAAATCTAAAAAAGATTCTAAAAGATGAAGAAACTACAAAGAAAACATATGTTTTTTGTAACATCACTTCCTCGATTCAACACCGAAGAGAAGGAATCAAATCAAAGCCATATCCTCTCTAATTGCCGATGAGAGACGCCAATATTTATTGAAGCCGCAAGATCTACCGTCTTAAAACTCATTGTTGAGACGGACCTTTGCTACCTTTGCTTGAACCGTTATGAAAAACCTAACAATGTCAAGACTTCATCATCGAATAACTCGGCATGAGGAGACCTAAACCTATGATACCTAAAACTAACACCATTGCTAGAGAGATGGACCCGCTCTCTCCAGCCGCCGATGAGATCGCCAGAGAGAGAGAGGCTCAGGGGGACTGGGGGAGGCAGTGGCGTGACTTAGGCTAGACAGTTGTCGGCGGCGGCAGCGTGCGACTTGATTTATCCTTTAGAAGTTATAGTCATTTGTGTGAATAGTATATAAAAATTAGAAGGATAGAGATGAATACCCTATGCATGAGGTATCACACATTTACTCGTCGATCACTTCAATGGTGTTGGTATTTTTGTTATTGTTATCGATGTTAAGAATACTTTATGTACTTAGATGATAACCCTCCAATAGTCAAATAGTTTAAAAACCTAGTAGGAGAGCTGCACTGGGCCTCGATTTAGCGTAGCAGCCATTCTCGCAGGCCCTCAGCTCTCTAATACTGATGCCTTCTTCTTTTCTTTTTCTTTTTTTTAACACACTGATAGCTACTGTACGCAAGTTCAGTCACGACAGCAGAAAGTCAGAAACAAAAGTAAAATGATCAAACGGCGTTATATGACACAGTGAGATATATGCCAAAGTTTTATGATTTCAAGCAAGCACATCTGTACTGCTACTAGTCACGGTACCTAGAGCTAGGCATCAAACAGAAAATCAGTGATACCGATGCGACGCCTATTCAGCGCGCTGACGCGTACCCCACGCTTGCTTCCAAGCAAGCACGTCTGTACTGTTACTGTGCATGCACCGCTTGCTTGGAAGCGATCTCTGTACCTGTCTCTACACAGCTATTGGTGGTGGTGGTGCCGTCGTCTTCAGACAGGCAGCAGCCGTGCTGCAGCCTCGGGCCAGCAGCAGAGCCAGCAGGAGTGGTCGTCTCCAGCTCCAGGCACAGCATCTCGGAATGGAGGACGGCGCAGTAGTGGCCGAACGTCTCCGGCGACACGTTCAGGTCGAACCCGACGGCGAACAGGAAGTCCACCTCCAGGTAGTTCATCTCCGGCAGGCTGATGCCGCCGACCCTGGCGAAGTAGGCGTTGTTGTAGCATCTGCGAGGTGATAATGCATAGTAGCTAGCCGTCAGGTTAAAAGTTGTTTCAAAATTCAGAAAGGTTATTCTAATGGTCTAACAACCATGCGCACCAAATCAATTCTTTTAGGAGGTCTAATGCTAATTGAGTACAGGTAGCTTGAGAGAGGATACTCATCCAATTGACAATTCGGTAATTGTTTCTGAAAAGGACATTAAGGTTTGGAACTTCAGATAAACACTACTTCCTGGCAGAAGAGAATTGTGCTAGTGAGCATCAGGCATCAGCAAAGGGCAAGTTGCTGCCACTGTGACTGTCCCACTCCATCACGACTTGGCAATGGAATAAATTACAAAACGGGGAAAGGTGCTGAGAGGGACAAAGAAGGTGAGGAGTTTTTTTTTTTTTTTTTGACAAGAAGGTGAGGAGTTAGCTTTATCTTGATGTGTTTTGGGTCCCCAGTGTATGTGTGGTTGTATGGGAGGAACTGACTGGAGCACCATATTTTCTTTGTTGCGCTTGGATAAGCATAATTTTTGCCCATATAGGTCCCCGAAAATGGCCCACAGAATCTCAAGAGCAGATAATGAGATAATGTTTGATGTCAACTGCACAGTATGAACCCTGAGATATAGGGGTTAGGTTAGTCAAATGTAATGTGGTGTCTTGCCATAGTTGCTGCAGTTTAAAAAAGCCCTCTACAAAGAATTTAGGTACAGCACGCACCAGTTAGAATTTTAGGCAGGATGCTGGTGAGCTCTGTTCCTAAAAAAAATGTGACCTGCTAATGCATCCAACATGATCCTGAATTTAAGAATTTGATGGATATATTATCACATCAGTGCTACTATCTACATTATCACTTGTACTATCTTACAGAAGGGAAGCAAGATACTATCACTGCAAAAGTGACTGGTATCTAAATTAGCAACTAGTGATCCAATTTTAGCACAAAGAATATGACCCAAGTGAAAATCAAGCAATCTTTACGAAGGTTGATATATTCCTGATTAATTGTGTCTGAATTCTAAAAAGATCACCGCCTCCTGAGCTTCATACAGTTCAAGGCGTCGAGTCTGCTCGTCTCCTGTTCCAATTTATACTGGCAGGTGAGAATTCAGAGCGCGAGCGCCAACTGGAACAAGAACCGAACAGCAATGTCGCCAAGAAATAAAGAACGCGATCATACGCGCGATGTAAATAAAGAGGATAACAATCAAATTGTGACATGTTCCAGGCTCACTCACACGTCATCCATGAACTTGACGGCGGCGAGCACGGTGGTGATGAGGAGGCGGTGCACGCTGTACGAGTCCACGGCGAGCGCGCGGCGGCGGCGGCGCAGGAGGCGGTCGAGGTAGACGTACGCCACCACGTAGCACGCGGGGCTGCACCCCGCGAACCGAGCGATGCGCGCCATGTACGCGCGCACCGAGATGTCTGGCCTCGTCGTCGCCCGGAACGCCGATGACGCCGGCGCCGGGGAAGCGGCAGCAGCCGGCTCATCCGCCGCCGCGTCGTTACGCTCCACGACGCGCTCCAGGAGCGCGGAGAGGACGCCGACCACCCGCGGCGCGTCCGCCAGCTCCTCCTCCTCGGCCATGACGGCCTATTGCCAAGCCGTCGTGGACTCCTGGACGCTGTGCGCTTGGCTTGAGCTGGCGGAGACTAGAGAGGGCAGACTTGTTGCGTGAGATGAAGAAGTCGCTATATAAAATGGAGGAAAGCTCATAAGCTGGCTGAAAACTTGAGTGTCAATTCAGGGTATAATGAAAATCTCGCAGCTAAGCGATTCAGTCGGATTGCAGCATTTTCATCTGAACAGGACCATAAAATTTTTGAACCTGCTGGAAGGGGGAAATGGACAGGGGCATTTTTTTCTTTGCTTTTGTTTTGTATTTGGAATATTCGGTGCACGTTTTGCATGATTGGTGGGCCTAAATATGGCTGGTTGTTGATTAGTTAGGTGCCAGCTTGGTGAAGTAAAGAGACCAGAATTAGTTTTTTACCGTCAGTTGTGGCTCGGTTGTTCTTACTTGAGATTTGTTCATTAGAGGTGTCAAAGACGTTTTGCATCGAAAAAAGAGGCGTCACAGACGTGTCAAAATGGTACAGATGTGACACTCGAACTGTACCAAAATTTGACAAGTGTTACTAAATCCAGCTCCGAGCTTGGTGGAGGTGAATGTGTAAAATCAGCGTTTTTGCAGCTGGAGTACTTGTCATGCAATCATCCTCATTGGCAAATGAATTATACAGAGTAATCATCTGGACGTGTCAATCACAAATTCACACTCCATTTCTCGAAACAAAGCCTTCAGACGGAAATGCTGATCACGTCTGGATAAGGTCAAGCAACCAATAGCAGTACAACAGCGCACATCAAAGATATGCCCAAGATAACCAAATAGTAGAATTCGAACCTAGGTCAACAGATGTGTTTCGTATCAGCGTTTGTCATTTACAGAAGAAAGAGTTTCACGTTGCTTATAAGTGAATTAACCAGTAAAAAATAAAAAGAAAATATTGCACATATATGTTTTTTTAGACCACACATATATTAGTTAGGAGGGAGCCAACATCCTGTATTCTTTTGATGTTAACTTTTTGCCAACTGCTCAAGTTAATTAGAACGAGGATCTCCGCCATGTCTTTGCCTGTATTATTCTCGAAGACAGATGTTCAGTCTATGAACCATAATTTGCATCTAGAACTGAAACTTTATTACGAAAATATAAGAATAAAGCGATCATCTGCCCTTTTCTTTTGCACATTATTATGAGCAATCTACTAACAAATAAATTCCTCTTTTTTAGAAGGATAGAGATTGCTCATCAACATAAGCAAGCAAATCACATAGGATGTTCACAGACGATACATAATTATGTCCTATGAAGCTTGCAAGACATAGGAAAGAACGTAAATCTGAAGCAAAGGTCCACAGAAAAATTAAACCGTGTCAAACAGTGCCAACGTGCAAGCATTAAAGTACCCCTCGATCCCAAGAACAAAAAGTGACTAAGAGTCTAAGAGGGTGGGAAAGTTCTGGTCATGCATCTTCTGATTGACTTTGACGGTAATCAAGCAAGCAACCACATCTCATGTGCAAATTAAGAAACTGAACCGATTTGATCTCGAAAGATTTGACAGTGAACAAACTCAACAAATCAATGGTAAAACGTCTCTTGCATCGAGGAGGCTTGATTAACCCTCAAAATAATGTAAATATACATTTAGTAAGTACAAAATAAGCAATCTATTTGGCCAATTCTTGGTGATTTTAGGATTTCTAACCAAGCCAAGTGACTAGAAAGAAGATCTATGTACCTCGTTGTCTCATTTCATCTAAGGAAACAACCCATGAAATGCATTCTCTCTCTGGAATGACAGTTGTATCATATGAGCTCGCATAGGTCTCGTAATATTTAGAAAACATTACGAGCAAGTAATGGAGTTGTTCAATGTGTGAGACTTATCATATGATGATGTCTGCTCTCTGCTGTTTTTCCCTTTGTGTCCCTCCATAGTTATGTGCCCGCAAAAGCATAGGCGTTAATCAGTGACTTGTACTCTTCATTCTCAGCACATCCTCTACTCGTTAGTACACTCATTAACCTGTCCGCACCCTCTGTGTCATTCTTCTCCTTGAAATTTGCCAGGAGACTCTCAACATTGGTTGGTCTTGGTCTCCATTTACTTGCACTTTTAACTGCCGCAGCTTTCTCCATACTTGATAGGGCTTCAGATATTTTGTTATCCTTCAAGTATGCCGTGGCAAGAATTTCCCAGGTGTTTGGCTTAGGATTTCCACCTTTCTCAACAAATCGATTCAGCGTTTGTTCAGCCTTGGCAGCGAAACCTTCTTTCGCATACCATGCTAATAAAATGTTCATTGTTTTTGGATCGAAACTAGCGCTTTTTGATGCCCATTCCTCGTATAGAACTTCAGCCCCCTCAATATCTCCTATCCTTACAAGGGCAGATAGTACCTCCTGGTAACCCTGGTTATGAATCGTGGAGAAAGTTGCCTTATACCAGTTCCAAACACGGTAAACTTCTTCCTTCTTGCCAAGATGGCTATAGAGAGTGATGAGATAGTGAAAACACTTCTTCTCCCGACCTGTTGTTCTCTTTTCAGCTTCTTTCAAGCATTCTTCTGCCTTCTCAGAGTTCCCCAGCCTGATGTACATGCTAGCAAGTGTGGTATAAGTAGTCCAATTGGCAACAACAGACTCATCGGCAATCATCTGGTTAAAGACTTGCTCCATCCCCATAGTATCTTGCTTGGCTGCACAGCTCTTTATCCAAATGTTGTAAGTGCAGACATCAAAAGCAACATTTCTTTCCTTCATCTCGTCAATAATTGCCGACACTTTATGAGGCTCTCCCATGTCGACGTAAAAATTCATCAGCACATTACAGGGTAACGTGTCAGATGCAAATCCCTTTCTTCTCATCTGTTCAAATGTTTCTTCTGTTTTCTCCTTCAACATAGCTTGGGCATACACATTGAGAAGGGAACCATATGTCCGCTTGTCCTTCATGGCATCAGGAAGCTCCTCGAAGTATTTTTCAGCATGTGGAACACCGCGCACTTTGGCAATCAGGTCCAACTGGATTGCCATATCACTTGCCGTGAGAGAAAATCTGTCTCTGCGTTCTGTCATCCATTCATAAACCTGTGCATGTCACAGGAAATATTTGTTCAGAAAATCAGAACCAATACCAGGAATTACTAGTAGGCACAGCAAGAATGTGAATTCTAATTATCTCTCATTAACTTCCACTATCATTGTGGGCACTTAAAAGGTCAGTGAGATAGTTAAGGGGCTAAGCTAAAGCTAGTATTCCCCAGCTCTAGTGATTACTTGGACAGGTTCATTGCTGAAATCAAAGGGAAATAGGTCGCGGGGAGTTGGGACTGGGAGTACGCGGACCCGACAGAATGCGAGGCTACCTGGATCGCAAGGTTGAACCTCCGGAACTTGCGGAGCTCCTTGGCGATGCGACAGAGCTCCCACTTGTCGAGGCGGCGCTCGCCCTCGTCCCATGCCCCCAGCGTGCGCCCCACGGGCCGCCCGCCGTGGCCCACCGCGATGCGCCGGTACAGGGTGCCCCACCGCAGCGGCGAGCGCCGCTCGAAGTCCACCGTACCGTAGCTGTGCACTTTCGCCACCTGCTTCCCCGCCGCCGCCGTCGCCGACGACGGGGTGGAAGAGGAGGAGGAGGCCCCGGCCCCGCACCTCATGGCCGCCGCCGCGCCACATGGCCGCCACGGCGAGGGGCGGGCCGGGGAGATGGGGGAGGAGGAAGTGACGAGGTGGAGCAGCATGGCGGGCGAGCGTGCGGGTGTGGGGGAGCGTCGCGGAGGGAGGCGGCTTCCGTTGCGGATGGAGAGCGAGGGGATAAGAGTGGGCGAGCTGGAGGCGGAGCGGGGGCTCGGCAGGTGCGTCGCGATTCGTGCGATGGTATCCGCGTTGTCAGGGCCCACCGTTCCCCGCCTTCGCGTCTTCCCGCGCTGATTTGTATTGCTGGGCCGTAATCTGTTTCCCGCATGGGCCGTGGTTCGGCCTATTAAGTCGATGACGGCTCTCTGCCTCAGTACTGGCTGTCCACTTGAGAAATCCTTGTGTATCTCAAAAGAAAAAAGAAAAACATTTTGAGAAAACCTTGTTCTCCTGTTCCACATATATGTAGACTACTAAATTGGAAACATATTTGGTTAATAATAACCTTTTCTGCTTTTTTTTTGCTTCAAAAACTCAAAACACGTTGCGCTCACATTAACTACGCATGGTTGGTAGATGCCACGCGGCTTTTCGTTTCTTCTTCCGAGACGTCCCTCATTTCTCTTCCTTTTCACCATCTTCGTTCCTCTTCTCCGTTCCTCACTTCTCAACTTCCGGCACCTCCTCTTGGATCCGTCGCGCGAAGGTCGTTGGCTGATTCGCGACGCAGAGACATATGCATCGTGGTGGTGTTCAGCGAAACCATTGGCGTTCCAAGAGCATGTTGAAGATCTCACAAGCCCTAGCTGCTCGATGGTACCTCCTATTACTCCGGTAAGAAAATCTAGATCCCGATTTGAAACTCGGCTTGGGGATGGATTTCAATTGCGCAATACTTCAAGTGATTTTTTTTTTCGAATTCCAGTCAATTATATAGATAGAAGTTTTGGATTTGGATTGAAGGTGTTTGAGTCAAAGTTAACTTACAAACAAAGCTCAATTGTGGAAATTGCTAATAATTGTTTCACTCAAGTTGAAAGGTATGATCCTGAGGGTTGAACAAGTTAAATGAGGAGGTGACCAGGTGCCCCTCACAGTGGGTAGGGAAGGTAGTAACTAGCAAAATCGAAACTTCAAGAGCTTGTTTGTATATCAATTACAAGAAACTATTTATCAAAGAATCGTGGGAATAAATTTTGACTAGTTAGCTCACTTGCCTTGTACACTCAACAAGTAGCATAGCATTGGGAATTTGTAATGGTTGCACACGACATCACTCGGCGATAGTATAGTTTGTGTTTTCAAGTAGCCAAACCAAAATTTTGTCTAGCCATGCTAAAACTTGAAAGATGTCTAGTTCCCGACTTTTCCGCACTCAGAGACACCCATATAAACATTTCCATTGAATGAAAGCTATTACAAGACCTAGCAATTGACCCCGTCACCAGAAGATGGTGATCAGGGTACAGTCAAAAGAAAAAGAAGCCACAAAGGATTTGGTCCAGTTTAGCTAGGAGTGGAGTAGGCCTTGCCGAATTTCTAAAACATGACCGAATTCTGATCGAAATTAAGCAAGTGGTGACAAAATTGAGATCACTAGCGCTAGCGGTGTGGCATGCCATCGTCATCCACATTGTCTTGCTCAAGAGTCAAACGTCCTGCAATGCAGAAACCGCAATCCGCAACAGGGCCAGTAAAATGAGCGAAGAAACCCTTCAGCAGTGATTGCCAACTTTAATATTACATACATAACTCCCTGATATCAAACCCCCTCTTTTTTTTTTTAACATGGAGGCATAAGCACTAATTTCTCCAAAAGGCATATACTACACAAACCAGCAGAAACCTGGCCTAAAACCAAGCTACAAATGTTAGCAGAATGGACGACTCGACGCACACTGTAGAACACCCCATCAGTGGTCGGTAAATTAAAGCACCATGATGCAGGAAGCTAAATAAACTACCACTACCGCCTGTTCCTAAGTTGCTTGTTGATGGAACTCAACCTATGGTTGTTTGAGGCGCCCCTCGCCTTCAGCAACCCCGCCTACGCAGGTGGAGCTGCCGGTTACTGAGCTCAGCTGAGATGGTTGATAAAGAAGTTCTGCCTCTGGGTGCCGTGCATTGACAGGAATGTCCAGCAGCAAGTCTTGATCAGAGTAGTTGTCAGTGTACTGCGGAGAGATCAATGATGATAATTTGTCAGGGGGTAACGAGAATAAGTTAAGTGCTCCTCCAGTGCAAGCTAAATCTGCATAACCAGATTTTGGCAAAGATGAGCTTCTGCACTGAGGAGCCAAATCCCCTGGTTTTAGAACTCTTTTAGGACTCCTCATGGCTACCTTTAGCTCTGCATGTTCGCAAGCAAAGCAAATCAGATGATTGTATTCACATTACTAACATATGGAAATAGTGAAATAGGAAGAAACTATGTAAGATATTCTTGGAATGTCACATCTAAAAACCTCATGCAGATCACGATAAGAGGAACTTAGATTGCTGACCTGCAGAAGTATGAAAGTGGGTGTCACGAGGTCTTTTGAGCGGTTTCATGGCAGGCTTGGTAACGCCTTTCAATCCACTGATATTCTCCTCTTCTCCTGTTTCTTTGAATTCCTTTGCCTAAACAAAGAGAAACAACTAATGAAGTTGTGTACAAGCAACCAATGGAGTCCCAATATGTAAGCAGCTATAGGCGTTAACTCAAAACAAAGAGAAAATGGAGAACTCAAATAAATGTATTAACAAGTCATTTTATACCTTTTGTTGTTTGTAGCACTCCAGCCATTTGCATTTTGTTAAACTAGTTAAGGCAAGTCTCTTCACAGCATTCAATTCCTCATTAGTAGAGAAAAATGGATCAAGAATTCCCTCTCCAAGCAGCATTTGGTAGTTGCGTATAGCATCAGCAAACTGTATAGAACTGAACATACTCCTAAGGCTGCTGAAAGAACAATATACAGATGAGGGCTTCCATAAAATGGTCTCAATTTGTATGATTAAAACACTAGGAAAGCATAAAGCAAACCTTTCAGGTGGCGTCGAGGAGTCTACAGGAGGAAGAAGTTTGAGCAACTGTTTTTGGTCCTCTTTAGTTAGATATTCCACAAAATTAGTGTAGTTGATAACATCCTGGTCAAGAATGAGAGATAATATATGGCCTTAGTTTCAATGGTTAGTCAAATAAGTAAACCCTGTCCAGAGGCACTATGCAAATAACTTCTAGAATTCATTGGTCTCAACAACAAAAGCATGCATAGGATGGATACCTCTAAATCTATTGAAACTAAAGGTGAATCAACACTCTCCAGGATATGCGGGTTTTCATAATGAAGTGTATCCCTGCCACAGAGAGGTGCAAAGAAAAATATGGATCAGATCGATTCTAACAACATTGAATTAGTGGAGGATAAAACCAATGATACACATTCCTACGCTAATAATAAAGTAGAATACCTTCTAACACTATCTTCAATCTGCAGTCGTGATCTCTTTGGCCTCTCAGTTGCAGCATTTAAGTTGCTTGCTGCTTTGCTTCCACTGTGTACAACAAATGAAGCAGACCCTGAATAGGATTCACTTGTAATGTAGGACTTGTTCTCTGCAGGAATGGAGCTTGCTTCTGATTCTTCCTCCAGTGACTTTGGATGTCTTAGAAGCACGCTTCCAGAGCCCATCTCGACGGAACCCACAGGAGTTTCGCTGTGGTACAGTAGATCTTCCTCCGAGGATCCTGAAAGGTAATATAGCTGCTCTTCATGCATGATGGAGTTAAGATCCTTTGCAAGCTTTTCAACGGGTGAAGGCCTAGGACGATTGACACAACTCCTCTTTCTTGATGGCACTAGAGACTCCCACGCATGCGATTGAGCTGAACCTGAATTGATAATATATCAGGAAGCCATTAGTGACATAAATAACAAATAATGTAATTTCTAGGCTAAACAAAGAAATTCTTGAGTATAAATATTGATAATTAAGGTGCGGAGGATTAGCATCCTGAGGATTTTATTGTCTCGTCTGGCCAGCATGATGAAATCTCAACGAGGAAACATGGTAAGGTACTGCTACCACATATGATCTTTTAAATATTGAAATTTTGTGAAACATATTTTTGCTCCAACTGTAGGCTACTTGCCTTCTGAACATGATATGTTGACTGCAAGCCTTCAAGGTTACCTCACGATAATGAGTAATTAAGTCACAACCGGAGTAATTTATCAATTGCCATAAGTTGTAAAATTCTTATAATCTGATAATTCTGTTCTACAAAGAACATCAGCGAAGGTTCTGAAAATGTTTCGTTAGCATCAATAGGTTACAGGGACAACTGAGAAGAGAAAAAAGATCTGAATTACTCACGTTATCTCTAAAAGGGTAGCAAGAACAATCTAAATATCCACCAAAGCAAATTTTTTGCATGAAGCACTACTTTGTAGAAGCATCCATGAATGTACTTCAGACCAGTTCAGCTCAAAACCCAAGACCTTTCTCTTACTCGGTTGAATTGAAAGTTTGAAACTAAGCATATGCGCACGCACCAAGAATGAGAAGCTATTTTTTATATAGAAGCTATAAATATTATATGAGTAAACAGAACAAAGCAGGCATAAAGATCACTGACCAGTCATTTCACTAGCATCAGCAGAACCATACGGGGCACAGCTCTCAGAGTATGATACTGCAGATCCAGAACTAGACCGATTGCTTGGGTCAGCATCCGCCATCCTACGGAAATTTTGGCTAGAAAATGGCCCATTTTCCACTATGGTAGGTGGCTTCTTCTTTGCCTTCTGTGCCTTTGGCTTTGATGTAGGTGGCTTCAGCTTGCTAACTCTAGGTTCCTCATCATCAATATCATCCCGGCGGTTCATCGGTGTGTAGTTTGCCAATGAACCCTTTGTTCTAAATCTAGAGCCACATGCATTACAGAGCACCGGCTTCTCTGGTGGCCCATTTCGCCAAAGGGGAGTACCTGTTCCAGCATTTCCCATAAGAAATCCATAAAAAAATATATACAAAAATATGTGGAATACAAGTTCAGAGTTCAGTTATTGTGTGGCCACAAGAATCAGTATCACATTCACAAGTATCATGTCTTCAAAAAATTACAAGAGATGGTACCACCAGGGTAGGGAACATGGAGACAATGTAAAAAAAAAAAAAACTAACTAACGTTCTCTAAAATGCATCAACAGTGCGATATGTAACTAATCACATACATTTAGATATTGTTTCAGTGCCTCGATGGTAAGTTCAGTTGCACAAGAATGCAATTTTTAATTTGCAGTTCTACAAAATGGCCATGCTGAATGCAGTTAACCACTTCAAATTAGCACAGTTCTAAATAACTCTAGACCACGCGATGCTGCTTAAGTTCAAGCACAATATGAAATAAGCCTGTGCAAATTTCACAGCAAACCAAACATTTCACTTCTATGGCAATCTACAACTAAGCATTCCTGTAATTGCAGCAGCTACTGAGTACCGAACAAGTATCTAATTGGCAAGAAGAAATGATTATTTTCTTCTTGTAGAATAGGAGTCTGAGCTGCATCTAGTCTCCCATTATCTGCAGAAGTTATCTAAGAAGCATACGCCCTAGTCAAACACAAGTCTAAATGTGTTCTGTGAGCATGGTATAATCTGTTCCTCATGTTCAGAATTTTACAGGCAAAGGCCTCTGAAACCATAACCATATCCACAGATTTCTCTTGAACACTTCGAGCAGTTCAATGAATTCCGAGTAATAAACATCAACGAAGGCACAAAGAACACGGAGGATGAGGAATCCCAGTCCGACAGGCTCCAAAGATTTCATAAGACCCGCTTCTCAGATGTATAACTTGGGGGAACCACCACCCTAAAATTACTACTTGCTGAGGAACAAAGGGGAAAAAGGGGAGTACAACAAGAAGAAATTTTGTAGCTTTATTCAAGAACAAGAGCTCACTTGTGACTCCGCAATGACGGCAGGGTCCTGTCTTCCCCATGGTTTTCTCTGCTCCTCACCCCCCACAAGTGAAGAAGAAAGGAACAGAAAAAAATCCCAACAAACAAACACCGAAAAACAAAGCAGAAACAACTCTCCAATACAAGTAATTCTTGCTCAAAAGAAAAGGGGAAAATTCAAGAGCTATTTCTCTGTACGAATCTTGTCAAACCCAGAGGGGATTCCTGGGAACAATTCCACAGCCCATGAAGCACCCAAAACCAAGTCTCGCTTGGTAGGTGCTCTTCTTTCTTTCTTCCTTCCTTTCTATTCTGTTTTCCCTTTGTTCTGTATCCAGTCTTTTAGAGAGAGGGTAGAGGAGAGAGAAAGAGAGGGGAAAGGGATGGAGAAATAATGGAGGAAGGAATGCAGCCGAGAAGGGGAGATTTACAAAGGCCGGGTGAAAGGCGTTCGGGGAGGAATCCAACAGAAATATAGTTTAAAAGTTGGCTGTTTTTATTAACTAAATAGAGAAGCAATTAAATTGGGCAAAGTTGGAAAATGAGAGGAGGTAGAGAGAGGGAGGGAAAAGCTTCTTTCCTCTTGTTCTTTCGGCCTTTGGGGTGGTTTTGATTTTGATTTCATATCTATTGATTTTTCATTATTATTATGCATCTGGATGTGACTAAGTAGAATTGTTTTGTGCACCTAATTTAGTCAATTTGCTTACCTTTAAAGCCGTCCACTCTGGGTGCCATTAAAAGAATCTTTTTTTCCTTAGGCCATTTGCACCTTACCCCCTTAAGAAACGGCACATGTTCAGTCCAAGAAAGTCATGTAGCGTGGTACAACATCTGGATACGCCACACAAGCTCAACCAGGGATTATTGCATCCTGAAGTTGACATTGAAAAGTCCATTCCGATAGGTTAAAATTTTGTTCTTAAGCACAATGCAACTTGGTGTATGCACCTTCAGACAGGTATAATGCAACAACACGAGTAAATAGCATTGCCTCCCTATTTTACAGAAAAAGCGCGGGAATTGTAACAATTTTTTTTAAAAAAAATGGGATAACCTTTGTAATTAATTTATTCCTACATCGAAGTAGTTCAACTATACCTTTGCAGAGCATTTTAGTACACATGTATCGTAAATGTGATGCTACAAAAAAAGGCCCTACAATGATATAGATTTATTTACCATATATGTAACATATATTACCTGCCTTAGTTCTTCAATGAGGGTAAACACATATGCCAACATAAGGAGGATGCTAGGTGCAACATTCAAATTTTATTAGCAGTGGTGATAGAGAGGGCAAGCCTAAGTGAACATTGGTTTTAGCCAGTCAAGTTGATTTGTTTTTGAAACCTAGTAACTCTATGAAACGAAAAGAGGATATGCTTTTTTACATGCTATAATCTCAATTTAGGAACTCTTCTTGTTTTTCCTTCTTATTGAAATTACTAAGATATGGATATCAATAAGCTATTTCCTAACGTCTTAGCTTAAACTTAGCTTTGGTGAAAACATTTATTTTGGTACACAATGTGAAAGCACTCCAAATTCCCAGTATCACAAGGTTCCAAATAAAGTTTTAACATGTTTGTCAAAAGTATAACTAGGTGGTTTCTATATACTGTCATATTTTTTTTGTGAGGGCTATATACTGTCATCTGGTGATATTGTTACACAATTGTTGCATTGAAGATGTGCAGTAAAACCTTACTGGTTTTCCTTTAGTGTTTTGAAAATTCCTATGTTACCCGGCGTTTCACATCCAAGAAAAGCTACTCTACTAATCAGGGGGGGGGGGGGGGGGGGGGGGGGGGGGGGTAAGACCAGCCATTCTGCGCTGTATCAAATCCAATTTCTAAATCTGGCCAAATGCATCGTATCTGGTGAAGCCAGCTACACAACATTTCATCGAGGTTTGAATTGCCAAAATTCAGATGCGAAATGCAATTTCCAAACCAGGTACTGCCCATTTCATCAAGGTTTAAATTGTTCAAAATTCAGAGTTTGGTTCAACGAATTAGAGTTCTTTTGAAGAAAGAAAGTTGAGACCGCGTCGTCCATTTCACGATGGCCATATCCTCACCACTAAAAAAGAACGGCGTTAACAAAAGATTCTGAGAGTACTAGTGAATTCAATCAGCTGACGTATTTTGCACCAGAACAGACATCCCATACTTAAATCAGCGATGACACAATCGAGACAAACGCTGCATCAGAAATTAGGCGATTTACGTCCCAAGAAAATGAGGAATTGTCAAGCCCGGTCACCTCATGCGAGCCTTAGTTTACTCTGACCCCACATAAAGGTCTCTGCTCTGCTCTGTTAACAAGACGGCCACGATAGTTGGAACAAGCCAGATAGGCTGCTCAACTATGCTAGTTATACCAAACAAAGACACCAAACAAGGATATTGACATTTTTTTTTAACATGGAAGATGTTGACAATTATACTACACCTAACATTATGTTAGAATAACACTAGACTAGTTACAATGTTAAAATTCTAGTATCATATTTGTAATAAGTTCCTTTAATGAAAACGATCCAACTCCAGTAAGAATCTCACATGGAACTTGCTCACCTCGCCGATTTTACATGAACTCAACTCCCTCCATCAAATTTGCATAGAACTATTCAACATCGAGCATGAACTGTCGTTGGAATACAACTTCAATATGAATGTGAAATCTTCAGCTTTACAGACATGAAAGTAACTTAGAGATTTTAGAAAAAATACGATGATCCAGCCCCACATTTCAGCGGGCAACCGTGACCATTTTCCAGTGTGAGTTTAGCTCGGCTAAGGGTAGAGGGGGACGGTGACAGTTGAAGGGGCTGAGGGTTAATGAGATAGAGAGGGAATATTTGGTGTACATATTCGTGTGTTGACCTAAGGATCGAGGAGCGAGGCCGTCCTTCCTTTTCCCGGAGATAGGCTTCTTCGTCGATGTGCTAGCTCATTTGTTTTCTCTTTTGGAGGGGATAAGAAACGGAGGCATCAAATAGGAAGGCGGCGAGATAGTGCTGCCAACTCACCCCATCACCCCATCCAAATGCATGCGAAATGCTAGAGAAAAAATGCCCCCAAATTCTAACTTTGCTTTCCTCGCCCTGGCTAACTGCGATGGCCTTTAATAAGTTCTCACAAAAATTTATCCTCTTTCTCTGTTCCTTTGTTTTATTGGTTCTTTTTGTGCGATTCGGTTTCAGTTAATTCAAGAATTAATCACATTAATGGGCAACTGATTTTTTTTTGGTGGAACCGAATTTCTTTGGGTTGGTGTGTACACTTGCTGTAATTCGTATTTACTGTGATGTTGAAATGTGCGTGAAACTGAGTTGACATAACAGTTGCATTCTTACGAGTTACGCGTACAATATCTTTGGTTATCTCGGCGCCTGCTTGATTGGAGAGGTTTAAGTTTTAGTCCTGGTGCTTAAACTAAATTCCAAAATCTTCAAAGCAAACTCATCGTGCAAACATTCCCCAGGACTGCATTTTTATATGTTCTTTCGGGTCAGTTTCTCACATATACTTGCGTATAAGCCGGGACCTCCTGGTCTGCATTGACAGGGAAATCACAGCAGTTCTCCCCGTGTATCAGATAACCGTAGTAGGAGCTTCATCTATACTACACTGGAAAATGATGATGTGCGAGTGCATTTCACTACTTTTATTTTTCCTGCCGTTTGATTTTCTTTTCGTACAAAGGTGAGGTATGCTAGTGCTAGTAGTATGTGGTCAAAACCTGCTGCCCGCTGTTGGGTTAGGAAATCACCCAGCTAACAAGGAACTGAGCTGTTACAAAGTGATTTACTGTTGATATTTATTTGGTTGGTTGGGGGCTTTGCGGTCACTGCTGACACGGTGACCACACCGTGACGCTGCGTAGGCGGAAAAAACAAGTCGGCACTTGTATTTTCTCAAAAGAAAAAGGAAAGGCAATGTTGGGTAGGCGAAATGCTCGCCACGGATCAGAATTCAGCTGGATCTGGACGCGCAATCTGCCGTGCTCCCATCACGAGGGCGCTCAGGTCAGGTGGTGCTCCGCGAGAAATGCTTGTTACTCTTGTCATTGCTTAGACTGACCGTAGCAGGAGCCTCTAATTTACACCCTCTAAAGGAATATTCTACATCTCCTGTAAAAGATTCTATCCTCCAAATTCGTTTCCGTTGCAACACTGACCTGTATATGCTCCCTCCATCCGCTCCCCTGCTCGGCTTGCTCGGCGCGCCCTGCTCGGCCTGTTCAGCGTGCCCCAGCTCCGGCGCCGCCGCTCGCTTCCCGCGCCCCCCCCCCCCTCCGCAAGTTCTTCTGCAGCGCCGGCGACCAGTCCGCGCCCGCTTCCTGCGCTCCCCCTCCGCCTCGTCGCTGCGCGGCTCTGCGTCCACCTCGGCCGCGGCGCTCGAGTTCGATGACGCCGGGAGGCTCTTCGCCAGGGAGCGCACGTCGGCGCTGGTGCGCATGCTCGCCGCGCTGCAGGCGCTGTCCATGGGCCCGCTGGTGGACGCCGCCACCGCGGCGCTGCGGTCGACCTCACGCTCGACACGCTCGCCGCCGCACGATCCAAACGGCGGCGGATGTGGTAGGGCCCCATGGCCTGGCGCTGGTTGGCGTGGAGGAGGAGGAGGCCCGAGGGGTCAGCGGCGAGGACGAAGGGGCGGTTGCGGGTGGTGACGGCTTCCGGGAAGATGCGCGGCGGGATGGTGAGGAAGGCGACGCGTGGGGTCGGCGCGAGCGAGAGGGCGAGGTCGGCGCCGTCGCCGGGCCAGAGGTCGGGATGGCGAGGAGGGCGACGCGTGGGAGTGGCACGCGGAGGCCACCACCTCGTCAACGACGTGCGTCCCGGCGGCCACCGCGCGCTCCTCGAGCTCCTTCTCGCCGCGGGCGTCGACGACGGCGGCGGAGGCAGAGAAGATGTAGTTCCGTCGGCGTTCTTGGTGTGGGACGGGCACAGCGTGACCTCGGCGCTCTGGTCATCGGCGGTCCCGTCGAGGAAGCGGACGACGGTGAGCTGGACGTCGGGGTGCTCGGCCATCCTGCCGGCGAGCTCGAGCGCCTCCCTGTCGGGCCTGCTAAAGAAGACGACGCAGACGTCGTGCGCCACCTGGTCGGAGCTGACCTGCTCGCCGCCACCGAAGCCGCGGTCGACGAGGACGGCCACGGAGCAGGGCGCCTCGCGGAGGATGCGCCGGTTCACGGCGCGCCACTCGAGCCCGAGGTCGTTAACCTCGACGTCGCCACCGCCATGGTCCGTAGATTGTTTGGCGCTTGTGGAAAGGAGGACGACGCGGGAGACGCGCTTGTGGAAGGGGAGGATTTGGAGGACGCCGGGACAACCACCAGATTTGGAGGTCTGGAAGGAGACCCTGGATGATGGAGGCTCCTTTTCAGAGTGTTGCTGCAGTGGATACAGGTCAAATTCTTCTCCAATTTTGCAGTTCAGGATGGTTTGGAGGGTATTGTTGCGGTCAGTCTTAGCCCCCAAAATTACATTGCCAATAGTCAAATCCTAGTTGCTTGACACCGCGGCAGGCGTTCGTTGCAGTGTTCGTGCACGGGTCAAACGGGCTGTTGCCATCGACCTGTTCAACCTTTGCCGACCCTGCAACTGCATATCCGGTCCGGGACAAATTAACTGAGCCCGGAAAGTTCCAGACATCAAAACGCCCCAGAAGATTCTGAAGCCACGCCCAACCGCAGCAACTGCATATTCGTGTTGAAAATTTTCACATTTGCAACTTTTTTAAATGCATTTGCACCGGATATGCACTCTGGCAAATATGCCTGACAAAAAATGTTTTTTTTTCTAAAAGAGAAGAGAGCAGGATCGCTCACTGGAAAGCCTGTGGGCCCCACCGTGACATGCTGCTGATTAGATAGATAGATATGATATCCATCCACATGCATGTAGGCGAGAGCATTAGATTAGGGGCATCGTAATTTGCTGGGGATGGGTTGTGTTGGATTGGCTTCGTTTTTCATTTCCCTTCTTTCTCTGCGACGAGGAGTCAAGAGCGAGCCGATTGCCGTGTGCTGTGCTCAGGTCCTCGCGTTCGTCCATGTGACGCGCCCTGCTTTTGTGTTGTCGTCTCGGCTCCGCTCCGTGGAACAGGATCTGAACTCATTCCAGCCAGCGAAACTGATCAACTGAACCTGCGCCTCTGTCTAGTTCTACCCCTGCTCCGTCCGCAGCATCGAGCATCTATCTGCCTGGCCTACTCTTCCCCCTCGTGCACCAGCCAGCCACCACCTAGCCTTCCCCAGCGTCAAGCACCACCACATTAATGGTGTGCGTCCAGTTGCATTGCATACTTGCATTGCGCCGTTCCTTGCTTCCACGTCATGCGTACAGATGCAGTAGTGTTGCCAGAACCAACAAGAAATCCTACGCAGATCGCCGTGTAACGCAGCAACTGTTGTGCAGCGAATGGATTTGGGTGTGCTCGGTTCAAAGAACATGGTGGTGGTGGAAAACCTCACTCCTTAATTTCTGCTTATTTAGTTTGGAGAATGGGATGAGTTGATCTGTCAATATCTTTATCTCTCACAAGCACATGCCTACTATAAATAGAAGGAATAATAATGAAGCAATCCCACTAAATTTTACTGGATGATCGCATAACAGGTCATTTCATCTAGAATCAAGCAATCCTCAAACTAACCAGAGTTGTCAATGTACGTCTGCGCTACCGGTTCTTATTACTGGCATATGCTCCTACTTATACCATGATGAAAGAAACGATGGATGGTGTCAACTGTCAAGCACAGCACTTGGACATGCCCCCTGGACCGTGCAGACCGGAATTAAAAGGAGAACAAACGAGTAGGAGTACTACCACAAGTAGTAATCAAAGCGGCGTCAAACGGATCGCCTGCCTAGCCGGTAGCCACCGACCAAATTCTAATGAATAATGATGGACGGGCACGACGGCTTGAAGAAGGCGAGTGATAGAGCAAAAATTGTTGGTAGTAGAGGAGTGGTTAGCTGGTAGGGCCGGGTCCACCGCTCCTTGACCCCTGAAGTACCACTGCTAATGATGCTTTGCTTTCGGCTGGCCCATAACCTCTCCCTGCCGACGCCGACGTCCGTTCCGGTGAGATGAGGCAGGGCAGGGTGCCTCGAGACGAGACGAGACGGCCATACGCCCAGGCTTCGTTGTTTCCGCGCACCCGAGTCGGATCTCGCTGCGCCGCTGCCGAGTCCGGTGGTGCCGCGGTCAGCGGCTTCATGACGTGTCGGGCACGGGCAGCGCTGGCCGCGTCCGCTGACTCTGGATCAGTCTCTTTGGCCTTACATGTCTACACATCACGAATGCGGCCGGCCTTGCCACCGAGCATGCGTCGCGAAGCTCAGTGGGTACAAAACATGTATGAAATGGCGCAAGTAGTTGGATATGGTTGTTATGGTATTCCCAGTTCAGTTCTGTCTATCACCTATGAAGAAAAAACGGTCAGGGAAACCAGCGGGAACTCTTTCATGGAAAAGTGGAACTTTTCTTGCTCGAAAGTGTTGCATTTTATCCTAGAATAGCAGTCCCCCAAAAAGCTGTGGAGAATACCATCTAGATTTTACAGGTGGCACTGGATGCCAAGACCCAGATATATCACATATATCCTCAGAAACTGACTGCACGTCTTCACTGTTGGCAGTTAGTGGTCCTGTTAGCAGAAATCTGAGTGTCCTCAGACTGCTCGCACTGGCTTCCGCTACGGCGCCCTGCAGGATGCGTTTAGCGGAAATCAACGCTGCAGCGACGTCCGGTACGCTTCCGCTATGGAAGAGGAACGCCGCGGCTTCCGCTATTCCTAGCGTAGTAGAGGGCTCCCGCTATGCACTGACACGCGCGTACGGGAGAGCAGTGGCGGGCTCTATTGTTTCAACGAACTAAAAAATGTTATAAATCACAAACTAAAAAACCAAATCAAATTCCGATTGCACCATTAAATTCGTTTTAAGAAATCCTTCAAAACAAGATTTCACATGGATATATTTAGATAAAATTACAAGTGAGCCCCACTGATGGTAGTTGGAGATGGTTGAATAAAATATTGTGTAGTTGATATAGAGGATGGATATGGAGGAATGATGGGTGCGGAGGAAATTGGTATAAAGGAAAGAATCTCGATAACCAAGACAGAATATTCTTTTTAGAGGAAAGATATAGAGGAACATGAGTGCGGAGAGCCTCAAGGACAACCGGGCCAACTCAGTGAAAGAACATCTGGGTCTCGCATATTCCCGTGTGCAAACACCTTGGGTTCTTTCACCTGTAGGAAATGTGCAAGCGAAGAGAGATATAGTAAGTCCTTGACAGAACAAGATACTAATATATGAGGATATCGTCGTAGTTATTGCAAGTTCCCAGACATCGCTACTTTATCATGATGAGCTAGTTACTGTACCAGAGAAAGTGGGGGCAGGCGGGGTTGAAGTTTTGCTCTGGAGAATCCATCCACAGCAAACAAGCACTTGTAGCCACTGATGGAGCGGTGTTCACTGATTCATATATGTCCAAACATAAGAGATTAAAGCATTACGATGTGCAATCCGTATCACAAGTACACACAGGTCAGAAATTGCTGGAGCTTTCGAAGACTAGTCACTCGCTCAAAATGATCACAGAAACAATTTTACTAAATTATTAAAACTCACTTCAGTAGATAGGTGAAATTTCTTTTCTGAAACTCGTCGATGGCTATTCCTTCCTCCTTAGAGTATCTGCGAGTGAACAAAAGCAAGTTTAAACCAAAAACAAGTAAGAATAAAGTGATGAAACCTTAGGAAGTTGCTATCGAAATAAAGAAACATAAAAAAGGCACAACAATCAATAAACATGACAACATCGTCAATCCACCATTAAAGAATAAAAGATCACCAATCTGAACATAAGCAGCAGTTCTGACTTTCAACACGTCCATCCATAAGATATATAGAATAAAATATATTTCCAGGTATAATATATAGTATAGGTGTACTTCCAAACACAAGATATATCAAACAAATATTTCTACATAAGATATAGTGTACAAATACTTCCAAATATAAGATTAAGACATAGTATACAAGGTTTCCAAAGTATCAGCTTCAATTTATTTATCATTATGGATTTCTACGTCTTTCCCCACCGCTCATAGTCGATTTATGGCCGGAAAAGCACTAATACCTATTGTCTGTCCATAACACTTTATGCGCTTGAGTTCAGAACATAACAAAATGCTAGAACGCAAATCATACATGGTTATTGGCAAAAAAAAGTAGTGTTGCAAATAGTGGGCAATAGAATTTAGCAGAGTGCTCCCAAAAAAGCTATAGGTGTGCTACAGCTCAGCTATAGCGGCAGCTATTATCTATAGTGTTTTGCAAAAAAGTAATTTTTTGACCAAAACATTTGTAATTTCATCAATTTCAGCCCACATTTCATAAGTGCATCCCATCGTCCAAGCATGTATTTACCATCTTTGCTAGCGTCTGAACAGTGCACAGAATCAAGAAAGCAAACACCATATGGACTATGAACAGCCAAATTCATTACCACAGCATATGTACATAAGTTCATAACTCAGTTATAGCGGAGTAAGCGGCATTAGTGGTAATATTTGTAATATCATTGCGATGCCTATCTCCAAAAGCTATAGCGGCCTATGCTCGAGCATATAAAGCAAATGTATCATGTACAAATATCTAGTTGGATTCACAGGTATAGTTTGCTAAATATGGTAAGAGTATAGTTGGCAATAGAAAGGTATGGACATAAGAGTTTGCTAGCCAGGAAGTAGCAGAGAGGCATTGCATGATTCAGAGTTGCATCCTACAACAACCGCAGATGAGAGAATACTTCTAAAAGTGATAGAGAACTAAGTTTAGCATGATGTTCCAGATTCAACATCCAAAAAGGAAAAAATTGGAATGGTGAAACTACTCCCTCCGTCCCAAAATAATTGACGTTTTAGCTATTGGCACGTAGATTAAGGAAAGTTGGTAAAGGTTGGTGCACAGGAAACGAGATAGAGATGTATCGGGAAGAGAGAAAGGTGCATTGGGAAGTGAGAATGCCAATTATTTTGGGAAAACTGGATGAAGCTAGGATGCCACATAAACTGGGACGGAGGGAGTAATTGATAAGACAAAGAAAATTGTTTCTTGATAAGAACCAAAAGAAGCATAACAAAGCATACATATGGACTAACTTTGTGTCATAGGATCGTACCTCCAAGGATATTCGTTTTCACAGAAACGAGAAACCCCACTCATTGCAGTGAAGGCATCAATATGAACCATCTTTTCCTTCAATGAAGAATCTGGTAACGTAAGGAATGTAAAGATCAGTGGCAAGTGCTCAAACATATCCCATGGTCATAGTGGAGGCCATTAAAAGTAGACAGCTGGTCATTTTGTGCTTGTAAGTTATTCAAGCTTAAGTTGCTATTTAAGGCACCTATGCCTTCTAGAAAATTTGCTATAGAACAAAGTTTTTAGTTCCCCTATTCCACTTTATTCATAGGGCTCACCTGCTGCATGTAGAGCCTTCAGAGCATAGCCACCAGGATAATTGTTATAGGACGCCATGAATGTCACTGCAGAGTATCCTAGACTAAAGGAATCATATGTGAGTTATAAATATATATTATGCCAGTAAAAATATAGTAAAACGTCATAAACAATACACAGGATTACTTTACCTGACAAGAAAGGAACCAAGCATGAGAATATAAAGCAAATTCCACCCAGCTTTCTTTCTGTTATTATATCTGGAAAATGATGAAGATAACCAAATATTGATTCGTGAAATCAAGCCAAGTGACGCAGAGAAGGAAATGACACTTAAACATCAAGGATGTTCAAAAGGCAATGAAGTGTGCAAATGATGCCGAGTCGGCATTCTCAGCTTAAAGTTTTCATCAGTAAAACAAAAGAAAGTAGGAACTAGATAAGATAAGAAACTGGTTATGCTCACAGTCTGCTTGCTGCTAATGAAGCGGAAACATTAAACATGGGAATTGAACCAATTATGAAGCGAAGCTCCTGAAACATAAGAAATACCAGTCATTATGTGCAATATTGCTTGAATTTCCTTCAGATACAAACACCATGCTATGATCCAGAGATGTAGAATAACCTTATGTGGCAGTTTCGAATAGAGTACAACAAATAAGAAGACTGGAAGCATGTATGGCACTATCCTTCTATCAAGAAATGCACCAACCTGAAATTGAACAAAAAGACTTCATCAGATATCTTCAATAAAAGATTCAATCACAAATTCAATCGGTTAGTTGTGTAAACTATACGTCAAATCTTTTATGTTGCATCAAAAAATGCCGGAGCTAATTCAAACAAATGGCAATATTGCAGTACCTCAGTAAGCTTAAAAAACTACCATTTGTAAACATTGCATTTATTATACGTTCAGAATATCTCCCCTTGCCATCTATCAAACGAATCTAAGTTGCCCCTTTCCTAAGCATCTAGTTCGATTTTTGTTGCTTCAGCTCCACAAAGACGCTCTCGACTAAATACTACATCCAACGTTAGAAATAACAAGTGTCCTGAAAGGCCACCAAAATGTGAATGGAACCTATGAAAATACCGTTCCTTTAATCATGGTTAAACGTAATAAATCCTTATAGAATTAATCCATTAAACTTTTTAAACTAATTTGAAGAATACTTGGACATGAAAAGTATGGTTTTTTTATTTTGTATTTACCGTCCTTCAGTTTCTAGTTTGGCAACGTAGTTTCCACATAAAAAGTGACTAGTATCATGGAAAAGGATACACAATACACTGAAACCATTGTATCTTCATGTCAAAAGTTCAAATAACAGGTAATATTTTCGTTGGAACCTGATAAAAATTATGATCACAACCTTGAATCAATGTCTTACCATGCAAAGAGGGTATGCAACAAGCATGGACCGTGGAAGTGCTGAGGTGAAGTACCAATGAATTGAATGTGTCTTAAGCATAAGTTATGGAGAACATAGGTGGCCCGGTAGGTGCTTCTCATAAGTGATTGTACAATAATACAGCAGTTACCCATGAAAAAAATCTTACAAGTAGAAAACAATTTACTCAGACGTGTATCTATTATTGTTCATTCTTTTGTAAATGCAAGATTGAATAAACAAAATGGAGAAATAGAGTATATGAAAAAATAAAATGAAAAAATAGGATAAAGAGATAAAGGATACACCCCATTCTGAACTCCGGTTCAAAACTGAATTAAACCAGAGAACTTCAAATTCTGGCCACAGGATGCGACGCCACATTATTGAGTCAACTAGAACGGTGAACCCTGGAATAAAAACAGGGCTAAAATGTAAATATTTGTATGAAATTACATTACCGAATACAAATAGTATTACAAAGAAACATACCAATGGACATAAGGGCAGTGCTTATGCCATATTTTACAGCTTCCAGCAGAGAAATAGACCTGCTCTGTCATGGCATAGACCAATATGGGTTATGCATATGTATACCAAGAGTTGAAACAAAAACAACATTGTAACCCAACAAATTCAAGATCGTCGCAACTTATGGTACGTGATTATAACAAATGTCACTAATGCACTACAAACACACATCATTTGTTGTGCTCAAACCTCAAAACTGGACTAAACTTGAATCATTATGAGCAAAGTTGGCACGAACTTGAACCCAAAAACATTCCAAAAGCAATAGTTATCAATAAACTGGGAGCTTTGATATTGTTGTTGCACATAGCACAGCAACAATAAGACAGTATTAGTACTTAGACTCTCACTTTCACCAGTATATACAAGGAGCAAATAACTGGTAATATTCACCACTTAGATCAGATACAGGTGAAAAACACCAGATCTTTCAGAATACCCTTGAACAATTGCTCCTTCACCATCTATTACTTCAACCTTCTAGTCCAACGGCAACACATTTCTATTCATCTTACTGATGAGACAATCAAGATTAGAGTCATATTTCTCCTATTTAAGGGTAGTTCCTATCAAAATATGTTCACTTCAAGGCAAGCTAAATACTTTCAAACCGTCAATTACAAAGCCAGACTTTTCAAAGAAATATTCATACAAACAAACAACCCCTAATAAAACTTCTCAACGACTGTACCGATTCATGCATAATTTACTAAAGGATTCTGATCATATTGACAACACCTGTAAACCTGTGTATGCTTACAAACTATAAAAGTAATAAAATGAACTAAGTGTGGTAGACCAGAAACTCACCATCAAAAGTGCAAGCCCAATTGATCCAAGAAGCAGAATCATATCACATCTAAAAATAACTGCTGCAACAATCTGCGAGAAAATGATAATTGTTCATAGTGGTATGATTTACTGGCATATAGCCTAAAGACCAGAGGTAAACTTAAAACTATGTTTCACTACGGTTTAGTAAATAAAATAGTTACTGAACCAAGCATAATGAACAAAGGATTATTATATATCAATTCGGTGTTGAAACTTTCAATTGGGGCAGGCCTGCCGCTGCCAAAAACTTTAGGATCATTGTACTTACGTTTTTTGTGCACTAAATAAAATTTTGAAAGCGAGAATCCACATGATTAAATTGGAAAACAAGAGATCAGTAATCTTTAGATAAAACGTGAAACGACAGCATTCAAACAGCAAATTTAAGGTAAAGAAAAAAAAGGCATACCAGGGCCTGTACTGTACATAGGTAGTTTCCTTTAAACCAGAAAGAGTATGCCAAGTTAACTGCATAGTGTATACCATAATATATGTCAGCAAGATCCTAGCTATCTTTGTAATGATGCCAAATCTTCTGAAGAATAAGTGGAAATAGTTTTCTTTTTATTTATTATATACCGTGCACTCACCTAAAGCTAAAGCAAAGATATTTGGAAGCGGACGACTTGAGTAGAATAGCAAGTGAAACTGAATAGCAGTTAATAACACAAAGAATGCTTCAGCTTGATTACCGAACTTCCTTTTTACCTGCTTGATACAATAAGGCAATAGAAACATGACCACCAGTAATTAAACCATCAGTAAGTCCAATATAATTTACTAATAAATATATGCCATAATGGAAACAACCACCGAGTCAAAACAAGACCACAACATTAATTGCTGCACGCATGTGCCAGACGAGGGAACCACAAATACATTATCCACCGATGTCATCCATTATGGATTAAACTGATGCATTAGTCTCAATTAAATTTGGCTCATGGTACAAAAGGACCACAACATCTTTCACTCAAGCAAAAAGGGCAGCCAACTTGACTGTTTAAATTTGAAGTTTCTCACGATCAAGATTCATTTGAAATCTTGATCATTTTCTATAGGCTGTACTGATGACTGTCGAAAGAAAAGTAATACAGCTGAATTCATTCCACAACAGAACAAAGCAATCATTGGCAAGCATTCACAGCATCCAGTGTCATTGGTAGAGTGAGACCTGAAAAACATGCCTGAATTCGGAGAAATCTCAAGCTTGTCAAACTAACACAGCCCAACAGTAATCGAACTACAAAAAGAAGAACATCAGTTTCCAAAAATGCATCTAGGAGAAGCTATAGATCATATAATAAACATTCAAGGGAGAATGAATTGAGCTTTGATAATACCTGTAAGAAGACTATAAAACTTTGGAACATGGAATAGTCGCATTACGAAAACTGCAGGTGATGATAAAATAGAGATAACAAACGCTTCTGAAAAACATACAGTATCTGATGTTAATGTGGTAATTTCATATCAAGATTAAAAGGTTTGCAACCTGAAGAACCAAGGAATGATATCATGCTATCTGACTTGTTCGTGCTTGACCATTTGAGGAAGTATGTTTCATGCTGTACAAATAACAAGTTTCATGCCAACATGACATTTACCTATAAATGTTCGCGGAACAACACCAGGAAATTCTAAATGATCATACTGCATAGAACCAGAAAAATGCATGTATAAAATCAATAGATAAACATCAAACATATTACGTTAAATCAAATTTGGAGAGAAAATAGCATCAGAGTTACCTTCTCAATGTGATAAGTGTGATAAATAATATCATGCATGGCCTACAAAATACATGAGTCATCAGGTTAGCTCAAGCATCGGAAATGCAAAATAGTAAAAGTGCACCCTGAATTGATGCAAAATAGCTCAAGCATCAGGTTAGCTTTAAGCATTCCATCAGATGAAGGTAAAACCCCACGAATAATTCAGAACTAAACTTAAAACTAGGCAACGGAGAGCTCACACTTCTATCATTACACAATGAACAACAGAAAAACAAATAGATTTTCAAGGGCGTGGTGCCTGCAAAACAAATAAAATTCTTAAAGCAAAAGGTTTTCCAACAAATATAAAGAAGCAAAATAGTAATGTCTATCAACAAACTGTTTTTATTTACTGTGGCGAAATTCATTTGGCAAACCTGAATTGATGAACACTTGGGGAAAAAAAGAGAGCAGCTTTTGCTTCTAAGTCACAAGATGCGTGGATGTATAAAAGAAACACAAATTGATATTTCATCATGAGAAACACTTGAAATTTGCACATGTAAATAGCAGTGAATGCGAAGGATTGAGTATGCCATAACACAATTTGTTGAATCGATTAAATTCTTATGGTCACATTCATTGAAAAGAAGTTTCACATTCATGCCACTAAGTGCTAAGTCATGACTCATGATGTTCATTTGCCAAAATTGCTCCAAAACGTCTCCCGCATATCCATGGTAAGCAGTTACAAATCCACAATGAATCGTCGGTGCTAACTCCTACCATCAAAGTTATGCAAGCACACTCACACGAACAAGCAAAACATGCTACAAGGTTATCTTAGATCGCAGAAATTAGCAATTATTCAGCGAGCAGCATCTAAAATACCGGGTTAAGAATGAGCATCCACATCTGCATTGAATTGGGAATTCCCTATTGCTCGAGCGACGTATAGCATCCTGTCGCTAGCACGGCTGTGGCGGGAGATGATGTTTAGGGGTTAAGCAACCAATCCAGAACGCTGAACAGTTTACTGATGCACCAAGGGTACCGAGACCAAATTCCATGAGGTGAGTAAGGAAAAAAAAAAGGGGGGGAGGGAGAGGCGACCAAAACCTGCACGTTGAAGCTCTCCTCCACCTTGGTGTAGGGCGCCATGACCGCGTAGAACGCGGCGATCGATCCGAGGAACAGGTCCCACCCCCACCCTGAGAGCCAGCCGCCGCCGGCAGCGGTTGTCTTGGCTCGGGCCATGAGCGGCAGTGGTGTGTGGCCTTTTGGAAGGGCGGGTGGGGGATCCGGCGCTCCGGCAGCAACAGGGAGGGATCCCGGCGGCGTTGTGCTCGGCGGCATCGCGTGCCGGAGAAGTCCAGTCAGTGGCAGGCCGGTCGCTTGCCTCGGCAGCTTCAACTGTCAATAAATCTGCACCGTTGATATTCAAATCAAGCGGCTTATATTGCTAGTAAGAATAGAAGCGCCACCGTAAGGGCCCATGAGGGGGAAGCAAGCCTGGCCCATTATATGTAATCGGCCCATCAGGCCAGAATATGATGGGCTGCTCTTTTAGCAGCAGCTGCGAGCGACTACGATCGTGGGTGGCCTTTCGTCGCAGCTAGTAGTAGTTCAGTGATTTCGCTCAAAAAAAAAAAAGTAGTAGTTCAGTGATTCAAGATTTCAAGTTACAACACTTGCCAAAAAAAGGAAATGTCTTAACAGTCCAGTAAAAAGGAACATTGCAGAGATGGCAACTGAGCTTAATCTAATAATAAGTCGCCGGGATTGCGGACTTCTCTCCGGCACGCGACGCCGCCGAGGGATTGACATTCCCGATGCAAACCCGTCAGATATAACATGTGAACCTATGTTTGTCTGAGAGCTGGTGTTCGTTTATTAGTTGCAGCTACTGCAGAGGGGCAGTCTCGCAATCATTAGCAGCTGCACGCATGGTGAGCAAGGAGCAGGGTTCGTCAGATTTGTTGTGGGGGTGCAATTATAGACTAGGTAAATACAAATGCTTGTACTGCCTACAGCAGCAAGGTACGTGGCCCTCGCGTTCTGCGCTTGCATGCATTGCAGCCATGTCCAAGGCTTTAAGCCGTCACGCGTACCATTCTAACAGCATCAGATGTTCAGATAAATTTTCCATGCATGGATCATCTGTCTGTTATCACACATGGAAGAAATAGCAAAAGTTGCAACTAATATAACTGATCGATGGATCGGATTATGCTTTCTACAGATATGATCGTTCGCAGGCGCGTCCATCTTCGTAGTATAGTATCTTACTCCAGGATTGCTCCTACCGTACAGAGACGCGCAGACACAAGTCCCTGTCGACCAATGTGATGCATGCAGTACTACTACGTATGTATGACCATGCATAATGATCTAGAGAGAGGTGAAGGCGCAGCTGCCGGTGTGGTCGCTGCCGTCGGCGTCGTCGCTGCACGGGGTGTGGGTGTGGCGGCCCTCGTAGGTGGTGATCACCATGCGGCAGTCCTCCGACAGCCGCTCCACCCGCTTCTTCACGCGGCAGTTGCTGTGGGTGCACCGGTAGTAGCTCCTGCACGGATATGTAAATGACATAGTAGCGATATCAGCCAAGTGAAGCATGACGAACTCAAACTTTTTGATTTCATTTAATTCTGTGACATGTATGTACTATGTACTACACAAAGTTACACGAAGGATTGGCCTGCTTTAGAGTTTGCATATATCCAAAGGAGCAAAGGTTTACAATGCACGTTGAGATGTTTTTTAGGCAATTCGACTCTATATTAGCTTTCACCCGGATTATTCCTATGCAAGACTGACGAATTAAGTTTGATCATCTTCAAGTTCAATATTTACAACAAATTAATTTGTTTCTCGTGGTATACTTAGGGGGCATTTGCCCCCATGCCCTCAAAAATCTACTCTATTTCTGGATTCCTATATGTTTGAATGATACAAAATTTTCAAACTTCAAATATGAATGATAAATCTCTGAAATAAGTTTCTTAATTTTATTCTGCGGATAAGAAATAAGTTCCTTTATGTACGTACCAACAGATTCATGGTGAAGTAAATATGGCAGAGCGTTTATTATATGTTATAGACGACATGGTTTAGAGAATTTCAATTGTACAAGTCTAGGTTCAGGCTAGCTCTATGGAGTAGGAAACAACAAATGAAACATGTAGTTGATCTGAAGTTTCAAAGGAACTACTACGTGCCAGCAAGACAGCCTGCCTTGCTTTTGCTACGGCGCATTGAGTGCCTGAAGAAGCATCCTAATATGAAAATGTGTGCAACATTTGGCCTTTGTCCTGGCGCATCCATATGCAGTCGTTCATGTGCATGGCCTGTGTCCTATTACCGCAGATCATGAATGATGACAGGTTTTACTAGTGCACCCCTAGACGATATCATCGGTTCCATCGCGAAATGATGCAGAACTCAGACAAGCGCAAAAGGGAAAATTTATTTGCAATTATTAAAACTGATATGCATGGAGTATTATTAAAGATTCCAGTGATATACTTTGTTCTTTTTGTAGTATTGCATGGTATGACTCTTTTTTTTTCTTTTGAAAATCGACTGCACGGTTTGACTAGTGCAGCGCCATTTTCACAGATATATGAGACGTAAAAGACATTTATAAACTGTAGCCATCTTTCAGAAACTTTGGATATCTATGGTGCGAGGTGCATCAAAGTGGTGCTTCGTCAGTTAAAAAAGGCGAGATCCAATTTAACAGTGAGCATGAGGACAAATATTGTCATAAACTTATGTTATTTGATTATTTGTCATATTCTGTTGGCAACTGCATTGTTTTTTTTAAAAGGAAGTAAGAATATTTTGTTCATGTTCACATGTTGCGCCATCTATCATATATATTAGATTGAATTCATAATGCAATGCTCGTCATCTATGCACACACGCTGAATTAGTGCACGTTGTTTCTTTATCTTTCGGTGTGTTATATGTGTTGAACCTTTCAGTGATGATGCATGTTTGAACCTTTAAAAAGTGATTTAGCCAACTAAATCAAGGTTTTTAAAACTTTCAATGATGATGTAATGAAAGCATGAAACCCTGACTTTTTTTAGTCCATGAAAATTTCTTGATTCCGTGTTTTATATATAATTCACTGAGTTTTTAGTACTGTTAAACTACTAAATATATAGGCTTAGTTGTGACTATAGCCTTTTGTATCCTTCACTTACATCAACCGCTAAAGGCCTTAGCCTGCTGATTAAAACATTGGTTATAATGGATGATCAATACTCTTCAGATAATACACTATTCGTGAAAGGGGTCTTGGCCTAGTGGTTAAGACATCCGAGTAGCACCTCTAAGGTCCTGGGTTCGACTCCCTGTGAGAGCGAATTTTCAAGGATTTAACGGCATTTGTTCTTTCAGTGGTAGGCGACGCTCCAGTCGACAGCGAGGCGCCAGTGGTGACTTAGTATCTCTAGATTTGCCGGCTCAGTCTTCGAAGATGCTCATAGGGGTAGGGTTTGCGTACGTGTGTTCATAGGGGTGAGTGTGCGTGCGTTGTGAGTGTCTGAGTTGTACTGTGTAATCTCAAAAAAAAAACACTATTCATTACTCTCAATTTGCAAAACAATACACTATTCATTACAATGTTACGTCATGTTTATCACAACAAAGATGCACTTCCTATCAATGCAGAAAAACTACTACTAGACAATCGTTACGATGCAAGGCATTAATCTTCCGATCCCTATGATCATCAATCACTGTGCGCTCTTTAAGAGAAAATTTCCACTTTCGATTTGATTTCAATCACTTGATTCAACAAGGTAGTTTTGAGGGAAAATTCAACGCGAGGTATCACTCCTATAAACAGTTGTTTTGTGGATATAGGTAACTTTAAGGGGGCGTTTGGCAATTGGGAATTGGGAATGGGAATTGGAAAAAGGAAATGAGGTAGGAGATCTAAACTATTTATTTTTCTATCATATTAGATCTCAACCCTCCATCCCCTTAAAAGTCATTTCCCAATCCCAAATCCAACCTACATTTCCCATTACCCAAACACCACGTAAGAGTTCTAACATGAATTTTCTATTGAATATCAGATCAATGCCATGGTAGTGGCCTGAAGATATTGACGTTCTGAAAGGGACAACAAGGTTAGCATTCCATTTCGCCATTGCGTGTATGAACTCACGAAGCATACCTTGGATGCAGGCTGTTCTTGACAACCTTCTGGCCGTACTTCCTCCACTTGTAGCCGTCGTCCAGCACATCCACGTCGCTCCTGGTCTGGAAGCAGAACCTGGGCTCCCTCATCTTCCTCCTCACCTTCATCGCCCTCCCTTTCTCTGCCGCCATAGCCATCCCCTTCCACCTGCTCACTCCCTCACCACATGTGTGTGTGCCCAATCAGTTCAACGCTCAAACTCCACACCAACATCAAGAAGCCCTAACAATCGATCAACCGCCTAAAATACACTGCATGCTGCTCCCATATGTGTGCAAGAATCAAAGTTAATCACGACGTGGCCATACCATGAACTTGAGCCGTGGCATGTGGTGGCAGTGCCTGTAGTACTAGCGATCTCGCCGGCGGCTTTCGCCACCGAGTTATCCGCCTGCGAAAACCAAGATCAAAATGAGTGAGGAACAACCCAGAGCATGACATGTCGCCGGGCGCATCGATCATTTACCTCGACGCCGTCCAGCGTCGCGAAACCAGTGGGCTTGTCGAAGGTGGCGGCGCTGGATGGGCAGAACGGGATCCCGGGAAGAAGCAACGGGTACAAGCCGCCGAGGTGGTCCGAAGAGAGCATGACGCCATGGTTCCCGGCCTGTTCCTGGACCAACGGCATCTGCAGAAGCTTGTTCTGGTTGGGCAATGGAGCAAGAGGAGAACTGAGCCCGTAGAGGCTAGGAAGGCATGTGTCCAACTGGCTGCTACCCTCCATGCGCGCATATAACAAGATCTAGGTGTTGCTAGTGATCGATGATGGGTGGATCATCAAAGTGGTCTTGGCGGCATGAGTGAGTGAGATGCCGAGGAAGATTTCTGTCTCTAGGTTAAAAAGAAGTGGTGGGCAAGCTTGGTAGCTGGCCAGTAGCCTAGCTGGGGAGCCTGGACAAGACAGCCCCTTTAAAGAGCCTTTTGCTCAGATGGTGGTGTGAGGTGGTGTGACGGCAAGGACACTTGATCCTGTAGCGGCGCTGTACGCACAGCTAGTGCTTGCAGATTCATCATCAGGCATCAGCTCATGCTTTTTGGGATGTCTTCTACTCTTGATGCAACCTATACAAACACATTGTCCATTCATGTGCTTTTCTAGGGTTGTTTGGGCAAAAAATCTGATAAAAAATTAAGGGTTCTAAATATTCATCGGTTGATTTTTATATAAATTTTATGTTACCTTTGTGTCCTAGCATCCCAAGGTAAAAAAAAACAATGAAGGTAAAAAAAATTAGAGAAATGCTATGGTGCTTGGAAGTTATAATAACCATTCGTTTGCTTAGATCTTACGATTAAAAGATAAGATGTAATTATTGGAAGGTACTGAGGCCCTCGAGCTTCCCAACGCTGCCGAGAGGTACACCCACATTGTGACTAGTCGGAGTCCGTCCCTGGCCCCGTGCATCAGTCCAGCCGCAGCCGAGAAAAGAACCAGATTTAAACTCTAGAGTGCCTTATATTAAGGGACGGAGCGAGCATATACCCCCCCTCGGGCACGCCACACACAAAACCCCGACCTCCAACCCATCATATACTCAACATCTCTACTGACTTTGCAACATCTTTGCCCTACTTACTACCTCTACCACCCTCTTATGACCCATGGGACCGTTCGGATCCTGCTCGCCCCCTTGCCAACCGTCACGTCTAAGCTGCTATGAAACAGCTTGTTCGCCTTGCCTGCAGCTACAGTGTTCGCAGTTATTTCTTCAGCATCCACTACAGTATTCGCAGTTATTTCTTCAGTATCTGCTGTAGTGTTGTGGTGCAGCTGAACAGGGCGAAAGTGGTAGGGTGGCATGTATTAATTTGATACCTGTTAGGGGTATGAATCTTGTTCATCAACTACATATCGTTGCACGAGATTCCTCTACACCAACCGTATCATTTATCAGAACTATTGTATCGAGATTTTCGAGTTGTGACACAAGGATTGTAAATTTTGAAGCAAGAATAGTAAAATCAACACACTCGCTATATATCCCCCACACCCCTTTAGGTGCAGGATGGTAGTCTTAATAAGGCCCTATAGCAACGCTCTGTGCTTTCTTTTTAGCTCACCTGCAATAGTATTGGTCTGTAATTTTGTTTTTAAATCGCTACTGTGTGAAGTCAAACTCAGAGATCTCGCATTCATATCGGATTTAGTTACTATGCACCAACTAACTTGCCCATCAAAATGATAAGCTATTGAGAGAAAGATACTAATTCACTTGCTTATATACTGTTGAGTACTATATTTTTTGAAAGGATGTTGAGTAGTACTATATGATCCTTAGGCGCCGGTCAAAGACGAGACTTCAAGAGCACCACTGGATACATGCAACATAAATCATTTCCATCACAGCTTTAGTGTTTCAACAGAACTTTTCCCCCACTTTGAGCAAAAATGTTCATGAGGTGCATATGTTACTGCAGCGCTCGATCGGTCCGGGTACAAGAATGCAGTTGTATTACCTTTTGTTCCCTGCAATTGCTCAATTATTGTGGGACATTCCACTAAAAGGTCTGGACATACTGGATGTAATACTGTATCACATCTGCATCCGCTCTACTCTTTCCTTGAAGGGAAAATTGGTTCAGTAGCACTGAAAGTTCCAGGTTCACGGAAAATACCACTGAAAGTTCCACCTAACGGAAAATACCACTAAAAGGTGCATAACTACTCGAAAAATAGCATTGTCTTATTTCTTGGACAATTTGCCCTTGGCTGTTCGTTCAGATTGGTGTGGCTGCTTGTACTATCAACTTGGCATCCCAAAAAAAACAGCCGAACTATCTAAAAGAAAAGGAACAGCCGCTCGACTAAAATAAAAGAAAACAACAGCCACACTATCAACTTGGCGTGAGCACAAAAGCATGGTTCAACAACATTCAGACTCACATAAACATATCAAGTGCTAACAGTGCTACATATCAAATGGTACCAGTTACAAAACAGATCAACAACTTCAGGAACTATGAGTTCATCTGTGACCACGATTTGCAGCTCACTCTCCGCAATTCTCGGTTCGATCTGCAGCTCATTCATCTCATGCACAACAGCCAAGTTGTCATCACACACGTTCATTTCAGACCTACCAACAGTCATGATAAACTTCACAATTTTTGACGCTCGTAACAAAGTTAACAACTCTTGGTCACTACCAAGACGAACCATTTGACCGTTGTCTCCATCATACCAGAAATTAGCCTCCTGATTGCTTGCCCAGCTACAATGTTGGAAGACATCTTTCTCCATATCAATTATGGAATACTCCTCTGAATCAACCCACCATTCCAACTTTCTGCCCTTATGATACACAGATCGACCATCCTCGACTGATTGGAATGAGGTGACATCAATCTCTACTTTACAAGCGTTCTTCGATCGAACCTGAAAGAGTAGCAGTACATTCGAGTTAACAAATTGTACTGCTGCACAAATCGTCCACATATTTCAGACCACGTCGTCCAGATGCATTTTGAACAGAAATCAAATAGCTAGGGTTACGGATTGAAACTCACCCATCGGGGATTTGAAAGGGATTCATCCTCCACTTGTTCTGCAGGGCGTCGGGTCGTCGTGAATCAAGCCATTGACCTGCGGTGGAGCGGGGCGACGCCTCGTGGTGGCGCTGGGCAGCGCCGCATCGTCGCCGAACTGGACAGGGCGGGCGTCGAGCTGGGGCCGCGTCGGGTCTTCAGGGAGAGGGGCGGCGGCGGGTCTTCAAGGAACCGGCGGCGGCAGGTCTTCAAGGGAGCAGCGGCGGCGGGTCTTCCTTTCTCTCCTCAGGCCGGCGGCAGCTGGACGAGGAGCAATCGACGGCGGCTTCGTGAGGAAGAAAATGGCTGCGCCTCTGTTCGTGAGGAAGAGGGGCTCTGTTTTGCCTGAGCTGGGCCAAGGGCATTAGGGTCATTTCGATCAGTCATCTAAGGAAATTGGTAAATTCAGAGTACAATTGCAACTTTCAGTGCTACATTCCGAAGGGACGAACTTTCGATGGTATTTTACGTAACCGGCGAACTTTCGATGCTACTGAACCAATTTTCCCTTCCTTGAATCGTCAAACACACTCAGTTCTAGCCATCAGATGTATCCATACGTGAAACAGCACAAGATAATTAAAGCACGCAAATGTGCGCAGTACGTACGCGCGTCCATGCTTGCATATACCACATGTTGATCCAGCTAGCTTCTATTTGTAATGGAATCCAACTCTTTTTTTCTAAGACTTTGTAATGGAATCTAACTAAGCCCAGAAAAAACATCGTATATGCACAGTTCTCTTCGATGTGGTACGTAATACTGTACAAAAGAGGAAACAGGTGAGGCGTTCGTGCCAATCATATGCCTGCAACGGCAAGTGGCTGTGGTCATGCACAGATGGTCATATGCATGATACACGGCTTGAAAACTAGGGTTTTAATGGGCAAGTGGTGGGGGGCTACCAGCACACTAACGAGCACAGCCATGACCAACCAAATGCAGCAGCCCCGCACGCTGCAATCAGCCATTTCCAGATTCAGCCGCTGCTGGAGCTGAGCCAGCTGCAGGGAAGCCGGAATTTTTTTCATATCAGTGAAGCTGCTGCGAAAAAAAGGTCTCTTCTTCAAGGCCATTCACTGATCCACGCCTCCCCATTTGCATGGCCTGTCTGTCCTTTACCTTGCCCTGCAATCGATCTGATCTAAAACTCTTCCTCACTATATCTTAATTTATCCATTTCGATCAACCTCTCTGCCCCCCAACTCCAACACAATTTTCATTCAAGATTGCGTTGTGATCAGTGTTAGCCAGTGAACTGGAGATCCCAGTGCAGCGAGGTGTGATCCATAGTGAGTGAGAGACTCAGACACGGAGCATGTGAAGAGCAGCTAGCGGTGTTGCACGTAGGAGTTCTACAGCTCCGCTGCCGTCTCTTTTGGCGTTCATGGAAAAAGAAGAGTACACCAGAGTGAAGATAAACAGGCAGTGGTGCTGCAAGTCTACAACTACAGAAGCAGCAAGAAAAAGCAGCAATGGCGGAGTAGTACTGTACTCACAGGGACATGAGAAGGGAGATGGGGTAGCAGCATGCAAGTACTAGTTGCAATGCACTAGCTAGGGCGTAGGGAACAGGCAAAGACAGCCTAATGTTTTTTGCTGATCCTTTCGCCTCACTTTTTCATCCCTGGCTAGTCGTTGCGTGCAGAGTCATGGTCATCTTGCCTTCCTGGCGGCAAAAGAGGTATCATTGCTCAGATAGACGGCACTGGCCGCCGGTGTCCGTTTGCTAAGCTAGAAGAGGTCACGCCCCATGCAATGCATGTTTTGCCCTCCACATAGATCATATATAGCGGGGCCCTAAACTCGTACACGGTACAAAATGAATGTGTGCTGATGCTAATAGCTTTTGAGGAGAATGGAGCTCTCTCTCTCAGCGAGGCAATGGCAACGAGGCGGAGTTTTCTTTTTTTGTGTGTGAGAAGCTGGTATATTTATGTCTCTCCTGATCAGATTAGGATATCTTGTTTGGCAACCAAATTTAAAAAAAAACACTCAAGCGGTTCTTATCTGATCCCTATAATAATCTCTGACCGGAATCATGAGTGGTTCGAATACCTCCAAACGGCCTTTCCAGGTTTCCGCTCCTCGCTCGATCGTTCACCTAGAGATCAGAGAATCAGACTAGTATCATGGTGTCTCTTTCTTATGATGGCAATTTGGCCCTTTGGGTCCATGGCCTTTCCCGTGGGGAGAGACGTAGTAGTACTGTACCAACTGTGGATTTCCCGTGGGGAGAGACGTGCTGTGCGTGATGCATATGTTTGCCAGCGCCGTTCCTTCCGATCAGTATTACGCACGTTTGTATGGACTTGCATTTGCAGCAAGAGACTATAAGGGGGTGTTTGGATCTAAAACTAGCTTGACTAATTTTAGTCTCTTTTAGAGGCTAATCTTCCAAACACATGAGGCTAGAAGGTGACTAAATCTAGTCATGAGGCTAAAATCCTCTAGTCTCACAAGGGCTACTAAAATGGGTTTTAGTCCTCTCTCTCTTTATTTAATTCACCTGGAGAGGAGAGAGGGAGAGAGAAAAGGGAAGAGGGAGAGAGAGGATGGTCTTTAATGCTCTCTCATTTTAGTCTCTTCATCTTTTGCTTCCAAACATAGGTGAGACTAAAAAAAATTAGTCACGCTAGTTTTAGTCATGAGACTAAAGGAGATCCAAACACCCTCTAAGTAACCTGCTCTCCTAACATCCAAACCTACAGCTTCCTGGGTGAATAGGTGCAACCATGAAAGCGACCGATCCCGGTAGCGCAACGCGAGCCGGCCGGGTGGTGGCCTTTCCATACTGGTGGTAGATCGATAGATGTGGGCGCCGAGCTCGCAGGCTTTCGGCGCCCCCACACACCGGCTGCCGCGGGAGGAACAGCATCATTCGGGTTCGGGACGGGGCGTGCACAACAAACACGAGCGCATCTCGCACACCGCGCACGCACGCGCGCACAAGCGAGCACGGCGTCGCGTCTGCCGGTCGGTTACCCCGACACACGCCCACGGCGCACGCGGCTTGCCTCGTCCTCTCGAGTGCACGAGCGGGCTCGCGTCCTCTCTCTCTCTCTCCCTCTCTCTCCCCGCGACTCCACGCGCGCCGGCCGGCCGGCCGGCAGCGACCCGCTGGATTGTCAAATCACACCGCGCGCGGGCCATGTGCATGTTCTCGACTTCTCGTGCCCATGCATGCTCGCCGCTTCGGCCGTTCCAAGTTCCAACGCCCGCGCCGCCCTCCTGTCGCGCTCCGTTCCAAGCTACCAGGTCTCTGCTTCTCGCCGTTTTCGGCGTATCGTGTGGTGCAAGAAGCGAATTCGTGAGGAACGTACGTACTGTTAGCGTGACTGATGAGCGCCCGCTTTCGCCTGCGATCGATGGCGCCCGTTCCCGTTCGGCGTTCGCTCCCGTGCCGTGCGAATGCATTGTCCTCGCTCGGTCGGACGAGGGGACAGCCGGACAGGCCACAGGCGCCGAGCCGTTCTCTTGCCTGCCTCCTCGCGGAGGAGTCACAGGGAAAGCTTCCGGACGTCCACGTCCATCCGTCGATGCACGGACGACGTACGCATAAATATCTATACTGGAGTTTGTTTATATCGCCCTAGCTAGGTTTATTCCTTTTGCGACAAGCTCATACCGGTACTTGTAGTGGAGTAGCTGGCTAGGCCGTAGGATGTCCTTTTCGCCATGGCTGGTGTACTTGTAGTGGAGTAGGAGAGCTGCGTGCGCGTATCCTCCAGGCAACCGGACGTGTTCTGCCCGATCGCATCGCTTCGGGAAAGAAGGGCATCTACTACCGGCCAGCGGCCAGTTGATGGATGATGAAGGAAGAAATCCCGCGCCCAAGATTTCTCATCATGGCATGCCTGCCCCTCGTGTCGCGGCCAGTACACAGGGCAGCAGGTGCCGTGCTACCACCTCATAGCTCGGGGAACTGTACAACTACTGTGCGACTGGTGAGCGTGACATGTACAAGTACTAGTAATCTCGCCTCCGCCGGTCGATCGATCGATGGATCGATCGGGCTCGAGATGACGCCGCCGATGGGATCCCAGCAGGATCCCACCCGATCTTTCAAGCTTGGAACGGATCGATCGAGTAGAGTCCGTCGGTCTCCGTCTGCTGATGGGGCGTTTTATCCGTTCTTCTTTCTCGCCTTCGCCTTTGTCGCCTCCTCACTGGCGGGGCGCGCTTTGGGGCGTTGCTCCGAGAGCAAGCGAAAATCAGCCCCCCGTAGACTGCTGATCCCTGACGGCTGACGCGACGGGGTGGATTGGACGAGCGGTTTAGCCGAGGAGATTTTTTATGAAAAAGAAAGATGGGAGATTCAAGCGTCCAGGTTTTTTTTTTTAATGCGTGCTTGCGGCAAAGTGGAAATGACGAGACGAACATTTTCAACGGACTCTTGCGGAAAAATTTCCAGGTTTCTTTGGGACCAGCAAAGCTGATCGGCCCACCCGATACCATTCTCGGGCCAGAGGTCCATCTCATTTTAGGCTCCATCCAATCCAGTATAGAAGGCTGTTGGGCTAGGCTCAGTTTGAGCTTGGGGCCTTTCTCTGGTGGGATCCATCAGATTATATACGGCTCCAATCTAGGACAAGTTTCCACGATCCAGTCATGGTCACAACAAGGTGCTTTTTGACCAGCAAATCGAAACCCCGATTGGCAAATCCTGGATGTCGGGCTATCAGACAAGCTAAACGCAACAGCAAAATTCACAGGAACACGTCCACGATTCATGATCATAGGTTACACACCTCAATTTGAGTGGTTCCAGAAGTTGCCGTTCTTACATGTGTACGACGAGCTGCACTACATGTTAGCATGTTGCCGTGTTAGGTAAGACCGAGTTCGGCTGCTAGCGAGCGAGAAACCTGTATGATGGCATGTCCTCGATTCGCTGAATGTCTTCGAGCAACAGCTCCCTCTCGAGCTGGCGTCTCGTAGATTTAATAACCGTCTGCAGTGAGAATTCCATGACTTGGTCAGAAATGTTGATGGAAGGTACTTGTGGTAGTACAAAGAACGTGCCCGTGAGCTCTCATTTTAAAGAAACAAAAACGTACGTTGAAGTCCATGTAAGTGGCGTGCATGTCGAGCCATTTATGGTCCATCAGCATAAAGGTTATGCAGTAAAGAATGTCAAAGGCACGATCATTTTCTGAACAAGAAACAATGATTAGCTGTTTGCATCTTGAGGTAGTTATAAAAATAAAATAGCTCGATATCATACCAACAGTCTTATCAAATTAAAAAGATAAGTTTCTAAGATTTTTAATGAAATAGTTGCCAATATTTCGGTGGCCTAGTTAACTGCGTCGCATTTCCAGAAACGGTTAAGTCATTCTTCACAGGATAGAACTATATTGCGAAGAACAAGTTCTTCAGTTGTAGTCAGTACTAGAAGGCCTAAACCTGACATGGGTTACTGCATGATAGTGCATCGCTTTTTAGGATAACACGTCATTCCAACATCAGTAAGAAAAAAAGCATACCTAAAAGTAGATTTAGGAACACTGCTCCGATTAACGACGTCGGCTTATCTGCAGAGAAATCAACATCGTCATTTAGTCATGGATTTGTAGCTAATATAAATTGCAGAACTAGTTTCAGAGTTCAGATGCTCTGTTCGGTGGTAAAATAAATCAATGAAATACAGAAAACTTTAGCTGAAAACCGATTCATATAGCTAATATAAATTGCAACAACTAGTTTCATAGTTTAGATGCTCTGTTCAGTGGTAAGTAAATCAGTTTAGAAATAAGGAAATACAGAAAATTTTAGCTGACAAACCTCCTTGAAGATCAAGCATCTGAATCAGCATGAATGTAATATTTACACCAGCAACAGCAAATGGATATTCCCACAATGCTCTATCACCATTCTGCTTACAAAGGAGCTCCCGGAAGGATTTCTGTGAAGGTTAGCTGAATTAAACCTTCAATCTGAATGTTTCAGTTCGGTGTGACTGTAATAAATAATTTTCTTTTGCTATAAGTACATGTCTAAACATATCTCAGATATTTTCCGGGTCTATAAGATGCATTACAAGTTATTTCTCCATGTAATGAATTACCAACAGATCATTAGCTGTTCAATTCCCAAGACAGGCACATGTAAGCTGACTTTTATTTATGGTTGGCTTGAATATACATGTATGTAAGCTATAGAAGCCTTTCATATTCTATCCAGCTCAAGCTCTTCAATGGAAATCACTGAAGACATCATTTTGCAGCCCAATATAATGAAAATGGTGATATATATGTGAATAAGCAAAATTTCATTTTGTGGTGTGAATGAGGACAGGCACTAGAGCAAAGGGTTTATAAATTGTACTCACTGGATAGTTCCTTGAGAAGTACAGTAAATTCTCCAAAGAGATAAAGCCACCGCCCCTGTAATTCAACACAGCATAGGATTGCACATCTGAAATTTGAATTAACGAGTGCTTTTCCTAATCCTAATGGCACACATGCAAACGAAGGTGAAAAGAAAATAAGACCTGAAATCGGTAGATGGATCTTTCCCTTGCCATCCCATCTCCTTCCACTGGTCTGACACTAGCCCTAGAAGTTTAGTTCCAGGAAAAGAAGCTCGCCAAAGGGCCTTCAGTGCTTCCTAATGAGCAGAAGCATCAGAATAAGTGGTGAAATTGGACAGAACTGAAAACCTCATGTATGATTCGCTCTGAAGGCCCAATGTTCATATGATGAGATCTCAGGCGTAAAACCACACAAACTTAGTTTTCGCCCTCTTATAATTGAAGTAAGTGCTCCTACCACTTTAGGTCAATAAAGACAGAACTGAGAGCATGTAACATGAAAGAAAGTCAGATGGCTCTTTAGAGCACTGTTGGATCAATTGGCTAATTTAATTATACTAAGAAGTTTTCTTCCTCCAAATAAAATCAAAACTAAGTCGAGTTAAAATAGTGGTTCCAATTAGCAAGTCCAGTACATGAAATGGCTTTAGTGCCCTCAAGTTGTTTGGAGAACAGAGGTAATCCATAAGTGAAAAGGAGTACGTAGCTGTATTGCCAAGAATTTCAAAACGTGGTAGGCCACCCCAGTTTCCATCTTGCACTCGAAAATTAAAGGTCATCACAACACATTCAACAACACATTCAACAGGTACAGCACGATGTGTAAAGCAAACAGCCCACTAGAATGCTCCATGCCAAAAAACGTCAGTGGAGACATTAGCCAATGCTCGAACGGTCGTACCTGATGCTCTTGATTTGAACTATCATATGGTACTTCTATCCGGTTCTGCAATCTACGCAGGCACTCTTCCTGTAACAGAAGACAACAGCATTGTCATTCTCGTGGGATTTTTCCATAGTCCAATGAATCTAAAAATACGAACACAGGATAATCACAAAAGATCATCCTCTGACGGATTTTTATACAGTGACATGACACCGCTTTCCTGTTGCCGTAAATCAGAAAACAATTTATTCAACGAGCCACTTCTATCAGATTCATACCGTGCAAATTTCAACATTGTCAGAGGCGGATTCATGTTTCAGAGCAATCAAATGTCGGGTGGAGACGAGGAGAAACGGGCAATTACGGAACGGAACGAAAGCGGGTTCCTCACCTGAATGGGGCTCAAATCGAAGGAGAGCCGCGCGTCGCTCTCCCTCCCCTGCGCGCAGACGCACGAGAGGCCCCTCCCGATCCACGCCGTCGACCCCGCCACGCCGTCCGCTGCGGGAGAGGAAAACCATCAAACACCTGCCCCTACCCTGAGACGAAGAACGGCTCGAGCACGCAGCTGGCGTACCTGACGAGGCGTGGCGGTGGACGGCGCCGGAGAGGCGGCGCACGGCGACGAAGGAGCCGGCGTTGTGGTCCATGCCGCCGCGCGACCGCGCGCCCTGCATGTTGTCGCCTCCGCCGGCCGCGTACCCTCCTCTGTCTCTCTGTCTCCGTGTCTACGCGCCCCGATCCGCGCGGGAACCCATGGCTGGGGCGGTGGGGTGGGAGGCGGGCCGCGAGGCTTCCCAATCCTGGCGCGGGATCCCACGGACGGATCGGGCACGAGGGCCCTGTCTGGCCTCGTCTCCACGACGTCGCGCGCTCTCCTATCGTTCGTTGGTTGTTGGTTCGTTTTGGGAGCCAGTGGGGTGGGTGGTACGAATAGCTGGCAAACTTTGCGTTTGCGGTCTGTTCCAATTCTAACTTCCAAATGCTATGTTTAGCGTAGAAAATAGTTTGGAGCAAAGAATTTATGTGGACGTATTTTGATATGAAAATACAGGAAGTTGACTCTCTGGACGTATGATGTGCTGGAGCCAATAATGTATTGCAGATGAAATGCTTAAGTATGCTTGTTTGGAGCCAAGAATTTCAAACTTTCGGAAAATTGTTCTGCAGTTCCATTGTTCTAATCACGGTTCCAACTCCCAAGACTGCTGGCGTGTCGTTCTTCATACTGCAATGTGCTACCTAGCCAGAACAACTGTGTTGACTGTGCTCACATAGTACCATGTTAAGGAAGAATCAGAAAGAAATCAATCAATTTATCTAAAGTGAGTATAAAACGTGGAAAGCAAATGCATAGGCCTCACGATCTAACATGAGCTTTTTTTAGCTTATTTTCCTTTATTTATGAAACATAGTGTCTACATTCTACAGAGGCAAAAAAGAAAAAGGGCAATTGATCTATGATGCACATCAAACCTGGCACATAGGTTTGATCTATCTCACCCTCATAAACACCTTTGGGTATTGGTCCTACACTCCTATTCAGAAACAAGATTAATACTACCTCCGATTTTCTTTTATGGTCGTTAAGTGTCCTAACGACAAGAAATCAAAGCCGGAGGGAGTAGATAGAGAACTTAATCCAGCAATACATTCTTTGGGTTAATGTGGAATTGGTTGGTTCCACCTGCGCTTTACTTCAGTCTTTGATCGAACCTCTCTGAGCCTCCCATCAGTTCCATAGTCTCTTTCCATCACAAGATTGATCCCTTCTTCTGAGTACCACCCAACCCCTATGCAAAGTACACCATCTTTGTCAATGTCAACATAGGCAGTGACACCACCAGGCAACCAAAGCACGGTAACGTCTTGCATGTCAACCATCTCCTCCTCACCAAAGAAACGTGAGCTCTCTGGCAGGGTTCTCTTCTTCACAGTCTCCATGCACAAGTATATAAATGGAGCACCGCCCTCTAGTTCTTGGATTTCATTGCTGAATATTGGTGTTGCACTAATTTCATATACTTTCCAGGAGCCTGTCAATTCTGATGGTTTGGTCCGGCTTCTTTGAGAGAAAGGTTTAAGGTCAAATGCTGTATCGCTGCACAGTAGATAAACGCAAATGATTAAGAGAGGTTTGTCAAGTCTTTGGCAAAAGAACATATAAAGTCAATATTATTCAAAAGTAGCCCTTATCTATACACCCAGGCCACATGGAACTAGTTTCCCTTCTTGGAAGACAGGGATCATCATTCAGCTGAGCTGATTCATACCTGTCCTGCCTGAAGAGGAAATCTAGAGCTAGTCAATTAAGTCCCTGATGTTTGGGATTTAACCTTTACGGTTTCCCAATCTTGTTAGTGTCAGCATATTGTTACTGGTGAACCAAGATTGACAATAAAAGCACCCAATCAATGCAGTAGTCTCAGAAAAAAATGTATCAAGATTCAAGAAAAGCACCCTGTATTTTTATCTGTGTTCATATTACCTTCATGTGCTAGTTCGGAATCATCCTAACACAACAATTAGCAGAGAGTTCTGAAAACCAAAGGAATATTGGTCCATTGATCTATGAAAAGAAATTCCAGCGGTGCTTGTCGAGGATATGTTTGATGCAGATACTTCACACTAGAAGATTTTGTTGCCAAGATATAAGAAGACTATCATCTTCTGCAGGGAAAAGGTCCATTTTTGGCAAGGGGTGTAAACTGAGCTGGTTCTGATAACTGGGGTCAGACAGAGTTACACGGCTTCGAAGTTTTCAGAAATTCAATGTTCTTTGTCCTTTCTGAATTGGTCTCACCCATATATAATTACCTTTGACTCATGGTTGTTAAACATGAATATATCTATGTGACTATGTTATCAGGAGAAAACCAGATGGACAAACTTATATGAATTAATGAAGCAGAGGTCTTACTCTTCAACATGGATAGTTGCTGGGCTGGCCCATTGTTCTTCATACACAGCAATCCTAACAATTTGTATGTTAGCTCCTCCTTCGCTAAACTCAATCGTATGCACAATTCGCAATCTCTTGTGGCAACCTTTAACAAGACACTAAAAATACAAATGGATGTCATAAGTTATCAGCATGTAAACCTAGAACCAAAAGACAGCATTAAAAGAATCAAGAGGCAATAATCATTGGACGTTTACACAAAATGGTAGCCATAACTAATGGCCACAGAGCTTCTTTCTAGAAAAAATTTTGTACTAGCTCGAAAACTGCAGTTTTAGAGAACAAGTTGGAGTTGGGAATGATCCATTTTCGTCCAAAAAGCACATACCTACAGCTATGCCATAAGATGCAAGTGCATGTGCATCTGTGCTTGACTGGTGAATGTGCTATTCAGGGAGTTGTGTAGTTCATTGTAAAACCTATTATTCACCTAGCCCATAAGTGATCCATTCACAGCACAATGGAAAAAAGAATAATGGGCAATAAATCCTCATAAAATAAAAAAGGCTTGTTTCTCTGTAACTATACAGAAACATAACTCTCAAAAGATCGTTTCCAAGCACTAATATGATAATACACATTTGTTCTTTAGGTGAGAGCTATAGCCTCTCATGGTATTCAGCTCACAGCTCAGACAGACAAAAGACCCTTCTAGCAAAGCACAACAAGTTATGGCACGTGGAAACAAAATAAATAGATGAAGAAATGCATCTTCCCTTCCCTATAGATTTTTAAAGTAAAATATGTCCCCATGAGTTCTAGTATGGATCCATGGATGCCAGGCCAGCAAGCAACTTAGACTCCTGAGCATATAGAAACAAGTATACTTATCACTGAAGTAACCCTAAACCTGTGCATGTTGCCTGCAAAAACTTGGGGGGGGGGGGGGGGGGGGGGGGGGGGGGGGGGGGGGTGGGGGGGAAGAGTACACATACTTGCTCAAACTTATATGTTGGTGAAAGGAAGTATTTTGATTCGTCGTATTCACCGATTTCTATATCAACCGGACCTCTAGAGTATGATCCGTCCTGAAAAATGTGAAATGGACAACGGTAAAAAATCTTGGATTACCCGTACACAAGACATCGACATAGCATTAGCGAATTAAAACAAAATGACGACAATACAATCATACAACAGAACCGAGACCAGATAATGATGCAATGATGGGTTTGAACAAGAATCAATATACAAAGCATCAAAGTCATTTATATCTAATGCACAGAAGAACGGACTGCTGATAGGCCTTCCATGCATATCAAAATGAAACAGTCGTTCTAATTATTTTAGGATACTAACTTCAAGATTAGCATATATTTCTCACACAAAATCCCATTAAACTGTGCAACGCTGCCGGAAATGTACTTTAAAGTTACAATATAACAAATGAAGTTCTTGGTGACTAATGGAAGTAGCAAACTCTGGTTCTGCAACACATGGTTAAAAAATGACAGTAGAAAAATATGCCATGATTCTCAACAAACAAAAAATACTTAGATTGCAGATAACCAGATCATTGAAAGTAATTCAGAAAGACAAGAAATAGGGGTGAAGACAAAAGAATCACACCTCAAAAAATACAATTCCTGGTTCCATGGCAAAAGTTTCTTCATCAAGTACATTACTCCTGTTAAGATCAAACGACTCGTATGCAGGCAAATCAACACCTCTTGTTCCACCAGAAGAATCATGATTCCCACCATCATACGCTGAACTCTGCTTGTCAGCTTCTCCGAACGGATTGATCGGAACCCAATTTGTCTTCCTTCGTATCTCAGGGCCATGAACACCATCAAAAGTCTTCTCAATGTGAGAAAGAGTGTAGCAGTCATAAAGGTACTCTTGTTTGCTCCCAACTCCAACAGGCTCCATCTCAGCTGTGATTGGAGAGAACACTGCTCCAACACCTTTCCAATTGCCGCTTAAGCTACTAGCGAACGTATCCCAAGAAGGCTTTATAACAGGTTCCTAAGATTGCAAACTGACAATATTAGAAGCATGCACTATAACTGTTACGGCCTATTAATGAACTGTACATGTTAAGAACACTGTTTTTCTCACTATTTGGTCTTGGTCTAGATCTGCATCCATGGATCTTAATAAACTCACGACAATTCACATCACGAAAAAAAGAAAGGGTAAATTATCCAGCTCTGTAGTCGTCATTGGTCTAATAAACATGCATTTAACTTCAACTGATGCAAGTAATCAGAAGGAATTCACAGGAAGAACAGAAGGGCCTTCCACTGTTCCTCCAAAATGGTAATGCTAAAAACTTACGAATCGCCTTACAATTATAATCACACTAATTACACGCACTGCCTAGATTGACGGTGTGGACGGTAGTGGCTAGAATACCTGAGTCTGGAGCACGGTCTCGACCTCCACGAGCATGGAACCGGAGACCAGAACCCTGGACCCCGCATCCTTCCCCTTCCTCCCCTGAGACGGCGGCGGGGGAAGGCGGCGCCCACCCGGGCGACTTCTACGGCGATGCTTTGGGGCCCGGGATCTTTCCGCGGCGGCGCGCTCGTTGTCGATGCTCCAGACGTTATCCTTCCCCCTCGGCGACGTCTTACCGCCCCCGGCGGCGCACGAGACGGGGGACCTACGCGGCGCTGCGCTGAGGCAGAAGGCGCGACGGCGGGGGACGGGGATGGCGAGGCTGCCGCCTCCGCCGCATGCGCCCAAAAACGGAGGCTGCATGCTTCGCTGAAAGTTTCTCGAACGACGGACGCGTGCGAGCGCGGTTGCTCGGCAAGGGTGAAGAAGCTGGGGCCTGGGAGGCTAACGGTTTGGGGATAGTGAGTGCATCGGAGAACACAGTGAGATTGACATGCGGGACCGGAGGTGCCCAGGCTTCAATCTTGCTTTTCCATTTTCCGTTCCACCGAGCGGAAAGCGCCTTTTAAGCTTTACGTCTATAGCGATTCAAATAGAGTGCGCTTTCTCACTTTTAACGTGAGGAAAGAGAATGCACGTTTAACATGAGGAGAGAGAATGGACGATTCAAAATGAGGATGAGGAGAGTGAAAAAAATACTAAATTATTTTTATATCTTACATATATTGTTACGAGTATAACACGTACAATCAAAAGGCTGTCTGGTGTCATATACACTTGTGAGATGAAATATATGTTCACGAGTGTCCGATATACGATCGTTCCTGCAGGCCCATCGATTAACAGTGGCAAGGTGAACGATGGGCTCCAAAAAATTTAAAGCCTCAAGTTCATGCTTCACTCATAAAGACAGACAATCTATGGTGATGACGCCATAGCCATTTCTTCCGTGTCTTGTTCAATTCATTTGGTGTTGATTGTCAGACCTAGAAAGAAGAATATGTATGAAGAGGTATAAGCCGTATGGACTTTGTAAGAAAAAGCTCAAAATGATAAATGAGTACGTAGACATATTCAAGGTGATTTTTCAAAATGATAGTAGCTATCCTTAAGAGAGAATGGGTTTTCCATGGTTTTGTTCTTCCCCCTATCCTCAACTATTTTCAAAAAAATACAAAACATTAAATGATTTTATTTATCAAAGCATGATTTATAATTGGCTAATTTTTTATTGTGCTTACATGCATAATTCTTTTTATTGTTAAGATGGTTTATATGGTTTAGGACGACGAGGCAGTTGATACGATCTTAAGACGATGAGGCATTTTATACAATCTTTCGTATTTATAACTCGTGATGGCTGCCAAGCGACACAGGAAGTTATGGATCGATCGCCCGCCTCCAAGCGATCGATAGATGGGCATGGACGCTGTTGACTATTTGACTGCAATGTAGGCTAGGATTTCAGCCAAAAAAAAAATCACTGACGGTTGCGAGTGTGCGACTGATCGATCCGCTATCATGACCTTTTGCATCCACTGCATAGTGCGCCATGACTCCATAACAACATGCTTCTTTCATAAGAAGATCGACCAAAATAACAACAGAATAGGGTTGGTGGTCTACAAACTTTCAATTTTTTTGTTAAAATACGTGTTTTCTTTATAAAACGCTATAAATATGCGTGCTTAGAGAGTTAGTACATTCAAATTTTAAAGTTTAAAAATTTCTAGAGGGGAACATATGCATTGAATCCAAGTCGCATGACACTTGACATGTACGGATGCTGCGCTGTGGAGAGAAAAAATTAGAGAGCAGTAATTTGTGAGGAGAGAGCTCTCTGAATTAACACTACTAGCAAGGTGGCCCGCGCTAATAGCGCGGCTAGACTCGATAAGAATATATATATTTTTATGTACTATCTAATTTAGTGATGTATAATAGTAGTACATCCAACTCTAAGATTACCTAATAAATCCCCCTTATCACTATATATTACCTTTTTTATTAACCTTTAGTGGAAATTAATAATATATTTTTACAGCTAAATCTATCAACACAAATATTTTTTTGCCTAAGTCTAATATCAGAAAAAAAAATCTCAAGATTAAACTGAGCATTGATTTATTCAGCTGCAGTCCCCCGTTGCAAAATCTTACTCGGCATTGGCTTTGCCATTTAGGGGGCAGATATGCTCTTGGGTCATTGTAATGCATACCGTCATTTTTACTGGCAACTGGGTCTGTATTTCTCTTTAATAATGCTGGTGCTTGCTGTGTGTCATATTGTTACTTGGCTCCTTTCTATATGTGTTGGCGATTTCTAGCATACCATTTTATATGCCAACTGTGCCTTATTTAGAGCATAAATGTCATCATTATAGGCCATTAACCCTTGATAATAGCACCATATTTGTATATATGTCGTTCTGGAGTTTTATTGCAGAAACAAATGAAAAGGACGACATTCTGGACATTGAGGCTGATCTGGACCTAAAGAGAAGAGAACCAGCAGAAAAGGCCCGCTGTGCCGATCGGCACAGCACTATGCCGACCGGCACAGGGGACTTCAAGGCCACCGAAGCTGGCCCACCATTCAGTTTATTCTAGAAGGAAGTTATCCGAACCAATCTTGGGAGATATTCGTCACGAAGAGATAAAAGATACTCGAAGATTTGAAAGAGCAGTACAAGACTTGATCTCGAAGAAAACTGATTGGAAAGCCCACATGGAAGCTACCTAGGACTTCGGAACCGACTTAGGGAGGAAACCGAACTGGACACGAGGTGTGCCGATCGGCACAACACCTGTGCCGATCGGCACGAGGACTCTTTTCCCGATATCCTCTTCCTTTCTGATGTACAGCCCTATATAAACTTATAAAGGCCTTAGGGTTTCGGGATCCGCCGCCAGAGGGACAACACAGCTAGTAAGTTTAGAGTCACCGGGGCTTTGCCCCGTTCTTTATGTTCTCTAGTTGTTGATCAAGAACCATCGGTGCTAAAGAGGTGATCCATCGAGGTAGGCCAACTAGATGGTGATGTATCTTGCACTATGTATTATCGAAGTATGGTTGAATATGTGGATGAATGGTTTTGATTATTGATTGCCTGGATTTTATGGTCTTTACATGCACTTGTTCCTACGCTTAGTGACGACTAAGTATTAGATATTATCTTAATTGTGGTGGCAATAAGAGGTGAAGGATTCAATCTCTCACTATCTCCATTGTGGTTAAGGTAGTATTGGGATCATGTAATGCGTCATAATTGCACGTTGTCTCCGTACCTCCACAGCCGCTAATGCATACGCGATGATCCTTGAGATGATGTGTAGAGTAGAAAGAGGCGACCGATTAAGGCGATTGGTCGTGACAGGGCTCGTCGGAAAAGAATCTCAACCTATCGATCTTCGGTTATCAATAATTGAGTAATTCCGTTTATGATGCTATTCAATTAAGCTTTTTGGTTACGATCTCAACTAGCAGACTTGGCTAACTTACCCATGATCTAATCAGGTTTCCTAAGCTTTTCGGACAACACTTCAGTCAACTTAGCCTTCGTGCCGACCGGCACATCCCCTGTGCCGATCGGCACGGCCCTCAGTTTTCCCAAAACTCACGCTCACGTTCACTAGAAAGCCTGGCTAACTCTTTTACTGATGATTCTGTTTAATTCCCATTGGTCCTTGTGGTTCGATTAAACCTTGGAATACTCTTCTGGGGGAAAAAGACTACAACTGTACACCGTGCTCTTGTGGTATATAAGTGGGTGCGTAGATACGACCAACAATATGTGATCAGGGTGCAAGATGGTAGCGTTATGCTTTTCTCGTCATCTGATTTTCCATGGGGCCACCACGACGCATCTTTCACCTCCAAGCAGAAGTATCATTCAAAAACCATATCTATATTCACAACTTTATGAGCTCAAAACCAAAATGGCTATAATACGCCGCTTAATTGATCGGAAAAGTTGTTCTCACAGAGAATTTGAGCCACTCTCACACCCATTCCCTTCAAAAATCTACCTTCGCTAATTATCTTGGACATTGCCATCCCCGGCTCGCCGCCCACCAGGTTAGGCGACGGATCAATTCATTGGAGCTATCGCCTATTGCTGATGTCCATGGCTCCACCGACATCAGCCTCGTTCTAATTGTGGATCAAGCAATCTGAGCCTCGTCATGACAGATCACACGGGGCTCGCTATCACTGCATCATAGTTCAAGAGACACGTAGTTTCTGATTCTAGACTGCAACATCACGACAGCCATCGCCCTGGTGACGACCCTGGTTACATAGAATAGTCCGACATTCCGTCTGAATGCTGACGCCTTAGCCATCGCAAATAGGTTGGAGCAACTCTCGGATCGTGAAGAACGTCGTGTTGCCAATCGTCATCTGTTGTATCGTAGCTATAATGCAGTTCCAATAGGCGGATTGCTCGTTGAAGGGCATATGTGGTCCATGTGAGCTCCTCAGGGAACAGGTTGTTTATCGATCGATTGACTACGGCACAACGAAAACGTCTATGCCGCATGTTTCTGATCCATGTTGCTCTCAGCCACCGCCTGTTTCTGATCATTGACAGCGCCGATGCAAAAATGACAGGTCAAGAACATCCCATTAGATGTGTCATGCATTGTTGCGAGATATATGTCAACCATCAATGCTGAGAGCTCTCCGACGCTGCCTTGTTCTCCACATCGTTGAACCCCCTGTCAAGACTGCAATCCTCTCTCCACTGTCGCATGTTATCAATCGACATCGAATTTGTAAGCCGCGAGGTGCGAGCTGTGCCAAAGCCAAGCTTCGATCGCCCATATACCTTCACGTCCGGATTGTCTCATTTATTTTAATATATGATTCGTTTCCATCTAACCAAAGAGTTGTAAAGGAATCTCATACGTAACTGCATGGGACTTCAAATCTGGTAGATATGCAACGTATGGATCTTTCCTATTGCTGTACATAAATCCACCGGTTGTAGTTATGTGAATAATATTTAATGGTGTAGATCTTTCTATTTATTCTCCAGGTCAGCAACCAATATTTTCCTTTTTTTTTTGTTTATTCCGAATTTTAACTATTCTGAATTGCAGTTGGCAAGGACTTTTTGTTTAATCTAGACCATCAAATCATCATAAAATCCAACGGTTCATAGCTTTTCTTTTTTTTCGATTAACGTGGTAATTTCGTGGCCTTGAGAGCGAACGTGGTGGCTTCTTTTTCTCTTCAAATACTAAGATAATAATAGATAGATAGCAAAAACAAAAAAACAGTGTCCGGTTCCCTCACATTATTTATAAATACTGCCTATCTAAGCACTCCGTTTTGTACGGATGGTGTGAAATCAAGGAAATTCTAGGCACTGTAGCTTCCCTGAATTAGTGAATCAATTCAGATGATCTGAACCCCACTTTGACGGTTCTGCGGCCTCCATCAGTCCAGCTCCTTTGCAAACCCGTATTCACGACCGAGATCGCCACAGCTTAACAAACCGTAATAACATGAAGACGCGCCGCGCAGCTCGCCGACCACATTCTAAGCTAGTCCGTCGCCGGGCACCGCGGCGCGCGCATCAATGCTCGGTTAGGCGATTATGGCACGGCCGGCGCACGGCGGTTGGCCCGGCCTTGTCGAGCAGCTCTCGGTAGCTTTTGCGAGATCACTGTACGCACAGCGGTTCAGACCAGGAAAAGCGACAGCTAGCTATTCAGCCAAATAATTTGGAGCTCGAGGGGACTTTAATTCTCCCCGGCTTAATTCATTCCGGCTGATCGGCGAGTAGTAGACCGCTAGAGCACGCTCCATTCCACCGACAACGCTGGTCCTTTCAGCAGTGCAGCGCTATTGTGCACAGCAAATGGCTGCAGCTTCTACGAACACCACATGCGAGCAATCGGTAGTTGCCTCATTGCCTTCAGGAATCAATGACTCGTGCTTCATGATCAATATTCTGGAAATGCTATAATAATAGGTAACAACTAAACGGAGTGAAATGCCATTTTGATTTTTTATTGAAGATCATGCAGTGGATGGATAAAAGGCACATACCATAACAATGCGCCGCTAATGTTGAATTATTGAGCCTTTTATTAAGCCCATAATGGAGCAATAATTCTATTTAGTCTAGGCCCATAATTAGTGCATTAATGGTTTAGTCCCACATGGGATTCCTACCATAGATAGACTCGACTTATTAGGTGGATTTCCGGTTGATCCCCTAGAGAAGTTGAGAGAGGCCAGTGGTGAACCACACGCGCGTGCGCGCGCCGCCGCCGCCGCCGCGCCGAGGCGAGGCGAGGCGTGGCGTGGCGTGGCTGGCGGGCGGGCGGGCGGGGCGGTGCGGTGCGGTGCGTGCGGGCGTGGCGTGGCGTGGCGTGGCATATGAATCGACGCCTTTTCGCTACGAAAGATTCACGCCTGTTCGTCCTTACGGAGGCGTCACGTCTGTTCGTTCGAAGGGGTCACGTCTGTTCATTCGAGGGGTCGCGTCTGTTCCGTTTCTATATATAGCGCCTACCCGGGATCGATCGCTAACTCTCGATCACATTCACTACTCGTCTCGTTCCATCTTCCGCTCGCTGTTGCTGTTGAAGACATCTCCGTCCCGGACTTCTGCGCGCACAGATTCTGGGAGAGCAGGCCTCCGAAACCCCGTTCCTCAAGCGACATCTGCCGGGTGTGCGGGCGATCAGGTTTTTGGGGAGCGACATCGCGACTGCTCGATCGACTCCCTGACCGTGGGCGTTCTGCACTGCGTACAACGTCCTGCATCAACTTAGATCGACTACATCGAACAACTCAAGAACAATGGTTCTTGGGAATGGATCTTCCAGCGCCTCCAGCGCAGGATCTTCTGCTGGGTACGTTCTTGTCTTTCTGATCAATTTGTTCATCGTTTTTATCACCTTATTGAGGAATTTATGGATTAAATTAAGTAGGAAAATGCCTAATTTCTTAACAGCTAATTATCAGATTTGTTTTTCCATGGAACGTACTGATGATTAGTTTTGTTTTTTCCTTAAACGTACTGATGATCAGAACTAGTGGTAGGCAGCGCGCCCTTGCGCGCTGTATGATTATAGGGTACTGCCAAAGTTTGCGATCATTACACAGGGTGGGAAGGAAATGTTTATATAGGGCGCTGAAAAAAGATACTACGTTGTTTTCTGGGTGGCGGAAGATCAACGCATGCACATAAAATTAAGCCACACTGCATGGTTTATTCATGATTAATGTAGCCTGTAGGGGGTTTATATAGAATAGATGGGAAACGTAGCTCAACAGAACCGTTACGGATATGTAGAGAATGACTTGCCAGCGTACGTAGACGCGTACATACAGATGGTAGATGAAAGGAACTGAAGCGAAAAAACCAGCGATGTCATCTAGGCTTCATCACCTAGGCTTCAAAGCCAGCGGTGCGAGGATCTGCGAGGAAGCGTGGATCGTTCCAAAGGCACCCAGTCAGGGCCTGATGCTTCACCTTTCGCTCCCAGGTCGCTGCATTGGAAGATCCGGTGCCATCTACATGGTCAAGGCTGCTACGGATAGGCCAGATTCTAGGCCTAACATTGCAGAACGGGCAGACATAGAAACCTTGGTGACGCACAGCTCGCTCTCCATTGTGCAGGTGTGAAAGAGTTGCAGTTTTCAGGCGCTCAATGTTCTCTGCTTCCAGATTGATGATCGTGGCCTGAACTCTTGCTGCGTAAAGCTCCATCGTCTCGTACGGGTCTAGGCCATTATCCATGGTTGCGATTATGACAGCTTCTGCATATGTGCGGGGAACATCAGTGTAATTCAACCCAAGAAAGGAAAAGTAAGAACGGTAACGAACATTGTGGTGTTTGTGATGGAACCAATATAGGTATCAGCCTAGCACAGAGAAGTAGGACAACAAGGAACATTGGAGAGAGCTTGCATATATTTGCATTTAACAAAAATGTTTCAGTAAGCTGAGGACAGATATTATACATTTAGCATTAGAGTTACCAACAAATTTATACGACACCCATGATGTGAAATGACATACATAAGGGTAATGCAGAATCCCTAGGCTACAGGAACTGACCTTTCTTGCGAAACTGATGTGTATAAGTGTATTCAAGCAGTTCGGAGTTCGGTTAACCTGCAACAAAACCAAACCACTCATATTTAAGGCGTAGCAACTATACCACCAAAGGTTCTTACAAAATTGATATGCTTATTGAACGAAGTTGGGATAGCCTGCGAAAGAAGTAAACCATAAACATACTTAATATTTATTGAGTGGTGACATCTGGAAATGATACGGTGAAGCAAACATATCTACCGGCACCGCTTAAGATGAAATGAAGGGCTGAACAATGCACCAATTTCAGGAACCTATATATGCTTTCTTTCAGATTCCCATCTACTTTTATGTTGCGGATAAGCTAAGTCTACAAATTATTAACGCTATGAGAATATCATGTAAAATTCTCCTCCAACTGTATAATATACCCATTTACTGGTCAATTCACATGGGGTTTCATACGCAGGCAATCTAGGGTCAGGTGAAACATGCCGCATAATCAGCACTAAATTCCTGATGGCCTTTCAATATCAGCCATTTTAATTTCTAGAGTACAAGATTTCCAATAAGCAGCTTGTTAGCTGAAATTAGATTAAACAGCTTAACATCGGCCATTTCAATTCTATAGTGCCATATATTAAATGAGTTGGCCAATCTTGTATCCGATTAAGTAAAGAACAAACCTGGATTGAACTTTTCTATTTCAAAATATGTATGGTGATAGGGCACAACATTTGGCTCAGAAAATGTATGACGGTTGAGTTAGCAACATAATGTCAGTAAAAAAACATTTTGAGACATGAAGCTTTTCTATGTTGCCTATATGAGAAGTGTAATCAAAGAGAAAAAAAAATGAATGTTCACCTTCCTTAAATCCATACTAATGTCGAGGTAACTGTTCTGGTACAGATTAAGCACTTCACTACCTCATTTGCTTGAAATGAACAACAACCATATTCCAAAAATAGAATTGAAGTTAGCATGGAACAAAAAATATGGATTCTTATATAAGAAGCAAATTTAACGACACAGAATTCAAATAACCTTTCAAAATCCTGACTGAACAGTAGCTTAACAAAAGCAATTAGATTCAAGCATATGGAAAACCAAGGTACATAGAGGAACCAATGTGCCAAAGGTTACTAACATTCTTAAGATTTGTATGATTAAAACACTGGAAGCATTAGCTCACGGAATAAGCAATTGATTAATTACTTGGAACCAAGAGTACCATGATGAGCAGGGAAGGATTAAACATGCAGCAACACTTTTTTTTTCTTTTTTTTTCAGTACTAACAAAAAAATCCTTTGATGAACATATATGTGATCTCCGTATGGTAACTCATCAGAGAACTTATGGAGCACTTTTTTTTTTTAGCATAGAGTAAGAATTTAGTTGAGTAAGTAGATCGCATCAATGAGTTGGACCACTCATACAAAGTTTTCATCTTGAGGCAGGACCGAACACTGAGACCAACCGTGAAATTGGAACAACAAAATAATCATGAAGGCATGTAAAATAACAACGAAGGAAAAGTCAGAAATTAAGCCAAAATAGATGGCTAGATCAAAGGTAGCGCAAGTAGGAACCTCAACAATAGGTATCAAAATGAAATGAAACGTAATTCAATAGTGGAGCTGCGAAGAAGACAGGACGACATGACCAACCAAAAGGAACATCAACTGGACTGGAAGGGTCTCATAAACACACAATAAAGCAAAAAGGCTAAAAGAGATAATTCAAGAACCTATTAATACATTACAAGAAAAATAAAATGCAGAATTAATCACTGTTCAAACAAATGGCATACTCACAGCACACTGATTTCAGCATCTATAAACATACTAAAGCAAAGTAATATCGCAGGTAAGATAACTCAGATGTGTGTGTATTCGTTGAATACAATGCTGGGTGCTTGCCATGTGTTTATGCTATTTTAGTGATTATATAGAGGTCACATGAATAGTAATTTAGTCCTTTCACCATTCAGTAAATAATGCCTGTACATCTCAAGTAAGTTCAGGGAAACGCAAATTGTGAATATATACATCCAGGGGCAAGAGCTAATGGCTCCATGGCTAGTTACCATAGCAGGCAGCATATGAAAACTCTTAGTATGTACGACAATGGAAAAGATTTTTACATCTAAAACTGAAAAGAAGGAAAGCATTGTATGATGTGAGAAATAAAAAGAAGGTTATTTGGAAAAAATTTACAAACAGCTTCTAAAAGGATATCGAGCATGGTAAATAGTAGCATCAGGAAGTAAAACCCGTGCTTAAATCTGAATGGCAACAATGGCCAACAGACAACACCTTGTTTGTTGGCTGTGGTACTCAATTATATAAGCTCCAGACACAACAAATGATGGATACCTGCAGTAGATGTAATAAGCACTATGACTGAATCTTCCTATCCCTTATGATGTCACTATGGGAAAAACAAGCATTTCATGTAGCAGTAATTAGTGATGTAAATAGTAGCATCAGGAAGCAAAACCCGCGCTTAAATCTGAATGGCAACCGTGGCAAATAGACAACACCTTGTTTGTTGGTTGTGGTATTCAGTTGTATAAGCTTCATATACAATGCATGGTGGATACCTGCAGTAGCAGTAATAAGAATCTATGAGTGAATCTTCCAATCCCTTAAGATGTCACTATGTTGCAAAATAATTTTGTCGGTAGAATATGAATGAGAAGTAAAAATTCAGCAATAATGAGTTTAACCTGTATGAATGAACATAAATATGCACAGAGGAAACCTTTTGGCCAATCTTGTGTTCATTACTTGTAATACTTAAACAAAGCAATAGCACAATTGGGAAGGAACTGCAGGGTATTATCCAGCAAACAAAAACACATCTGTAAAAATCAACTATGTGCAAGTTAATATCTCAACACCGCTGACTGTCATGGGTCTCTGGAAATAGGTCAGGGCCAACTGTGTTGCACTGTTGTTGTAGTTCAAGGTTTTTCCCTTTAAAGCACGATGAGAGATGGACAATGAACGTGCAAACAAATTTACAGCTAATAAATTAACGACAGACAGTAGAAAAAGCATAAATGAAATTAGATAGTAGAAAACGCAAAAATATAAGTCTAAAATCCATATAATCAATTGACATTAAAACCAAACCCCAGTCCTTATATGAGCAATCAAAATTAACTGTGCACATTTTGTAAATAGTAAAGTAGAAGTGAAAGTCCAGTTTGTTTGTTTTTGAGTGACCAAAGATCTTGTTCACATCTGGTATCTTTTTGACATAAGCAAGATGAATAGCGTACTATAGCTGAAATGGAGGTTCAGTTCAATAGGTCAAAATAGATGTTACTGGAATGCAAATAAGTCATCTCTCTTCGCTTAAGTCTAGGGACACACGAAGAGGCTCATTGGTACTTTTAGTAGCTGCTAGTAAAGTGGAAGGCAGCTCGATCAGTAAACATAAATTAAATAATCGAAGGGCGACATTATCTATAAAGCAAACTTAAGAAGAGGAAAAAACCTATATTTTGTATGGTGACACATACCTTCGATTTTAAATACTGTTCCGTAATCTGCAACGACCATTTTTCATTGTTGTAAGAGTTTTACAAGGTGATTGTGAGTGTGAGCAAAAGATGGTGAGCACCATCCTAGTAAAAACCTTACACAGTAGGGGGGAAAAAATCATGTTTACGCTTATTTCTCTGTATATTACAATAGTAGTACCACATTGTGAGGGGGGGGGGGGGGGGGGGGGGGGGGGGGGGGGGGGGGGGGGGACCTAGGGAGGGTAGATATGATGGTAACATGAAAACGGACATAAACATGTTTGTAGATAATTAAATGGCCATGCCCCCAACTAAACAGTTCAGCATTATTCTTTTTCATGAGATCAACGGGCAAGAACAGTCAACCATGTGCATATTCTTATCAGCGTACTCATTATTAGCCTTTAACGTACGGTTAGAACTGAGTAACAACGAAGATGGATATTTGTAATTCAATAGCTAATCATTTTTCTAGAAGCTGCAAAGCGATCAAATAATAATATATTGGGGAAGTGTATAAATGAAGCTAAATCAAAGAAATCAATGGCGGCCATGTGTCAAAAACATGAATCACTTCAATCTTGCAGAATAGTTAAGTTAACCCCTGCAGCATGAAACGCTAAACTGAAACTTCACTTATATGGGAAACTTACCTTTCAAAGCTATAGGCACTAAGCAGATGCTATTTATTCCATTGAATAGAAAACAGAGGATGAAATAAATAAATGAGCAATTTCAGAAGAGGGAAAACCAATATCTTGGATGACGCATACCTTTTATTTCAAATATTGTTCTCTAACCAGAGGAAAGAGCTCTTACATAAGTGAACAGACACCTCTTCTCTGAAAGTATTCCTGATATTCCTATGGGTGAAAAGAAGAGGAAAATGCTTAGTCTGTTTGAAAAGTCAAAACAACCAAAAACTTAAGATAGCTATTTCATAAGAGGTAAGGACGCATCTATTGCATATATAGAACTGGCAAAGGCTGATCTGAAAATTTGATATGAAACAGAGTGAAGGGAATAATGTCGTCTGCAGTACATTACCGAAGTCTCAGCAGATGGTCAATACTGTTAAACATTACCTCCCCTAAGCTTTTACGTGATGGCAGAATCTACAGCACTTAGGCAAGACTCTGTTATGACCCTAGGCAAAATTGAGTACCACTCGAATCCATGGGGATACCGAGCTAATTTGCTAGAGATAATGAAAGCAATGCATTATCACTAGAAAGGATGCCATCTATCAGAGAAGAACATATAACTCTTAATGGACATAGAGATAATAAAAAATGTGGACAAAGCTAATTCCTAACCATGGAATGTGACATAGAGAACATATAACTCTTATGGGTATATATAAAACGAAACTCATATATATAAATCAACTTGCTGGACCAAAGAGGCAGTGCCTTATGGTGGTGGATAGCCTGTGTCGAACCATCAGCACCACAGATGCAGATCAAGTAACCTCTGATGAGATATCAGATTATGAAAAACTTTTGATCGGCAACCACTTTGTAATAGGAAGCAACAGCCTGTGCAACATTACACTGTTACTTTCGGGGGGGGGGGGGGGGGGGGGGGGGGGGGGGGGGAGTGCTACAGACAAATGAATAAAGCAGTCAGATTGTGCTGAGCATGTAAAACGATTAAGATACTTTCACGTTTGTTTGTTTAATGTAACCACATTGTTGTCTCAAAATTAAGGAGATCCAAAAGCTATGAAATCCACTTCTAATGCGCAATCACACTATCACACACTCCTACGTAAGAACCAGATGTCAGTACAATTCATGTTGGTAATGGTAAAGGGCCAAGTGAAACTGTTACTTTTGAAAAAGCAGATGAAAAGCAAGGCTTTTTTTAGACATACGAATAAACACCCTTGAAGAAAGCAGCATTAAGCAAATAGGAACAGTAAATCGACTATAAGAACTATTGCTAAAATGGGACTTGAGATATTTGTCAGGAGCTTGCACAAAGATGCTCACAAGAAAAATAAGAAACCACCACTTTCCTGTATGCTTGGATACAATTAAGTGATAATTTCAGGAAAAGTAAAACCTCTTGAAAAGGCAGCTCTATAAGTTAAAAGTAGGTGGTTTTTTGCCTGGGTATCTCTTTGGCACCCTCTCCAGAGCACATAAATGAACAAAGGTGAACACTTTCCATTACTGGGAACAAAGTAACGTAAAGAAAATAATGTAAATTCTGCATCTGGAAGTGGTTACATGCTATTTAAGTATATACACTAATCATTGGTTCAACTACTGTTATTTCTGCCAACTGTTCATCGAAATTATCACTAAGTTGAACCGTATTAACGTAGTTTAACATAAAATATAGCATGATATTGCATTAATAGGGCAGCAGTTGATATCGTGCACTCACGTCATGAAACATGGGCAGCAGTCATCGAATAGAACATCCAGGCTCATGGCAAGGTAGTGGTCCGCCTGCAGGCATCCTCATCCCTACCAGCGCTGCTCCAGCTAGTCCAGGCGCTGTGAGACATGGTGGCACATGAAACAGCTCCATAAGCTCGCCGTCGTCCCCTTCTGCTGCCTCACCTGCGCCAAAACCCCAATTGAAATACACAACCAGTCCAACACGACCAAGATCTGAACAAAATCTGCAAAACACTAAATAGAGAAAATGGATGATCTGATGTGCGAATAACATATCAAAGGGAAAACTAATCGAGTACACCCTCAAAGATTAAGATCGGGAAAAAAATAAAGATCGATCTCATTGTCGAGGTATATTATTTTTGGAAGAAGTGAGTTACTTATCTTAGAGAAAGAAATTCCTGATCTTGGAGCAGTCACTTAAGATAAGAGGTGCAATGATTTCGTAGCATGGCGACATCCCATTCCTGATCTAGGAGCAGTCAGTTGATATACAATCTACAAATACATGGCACCAGGATAAGTAGGATAGACTACCTGTGACTATCCTTCTATCCTAGATCCCAATAAGAAATTCATAAATGAACTATAGGAAATCAAACAAACCAACTGCCTCAATTCTTCTCTGAGGCAAAGCAATTGGATCTAAACATATAACTGCATATAAAAGAAAACGTGAATATCAGCCAGAGAGGGAAAAGTTCAGAGGAAAATATTTTTTCGTGTTTGCAGCAAAAGAAGCTTGATATATATCGTTTCTTTTCCACTCATCTCTTGTTTCTCCTATTATTACTTTGACATGGACACAATATAGTCCTATCTAGGGTTTAACTGAGAGAGACATACCAGACTTTGGGCATGAATTCGCTGGAGCAGAGAGCAAGGTCGCCTTCATTGCCTCCTATGTCAGTCCAGAACAGCAGCACCCTGCAAAACACCACCGCGCAACGCCACTGCTATCAATTGTATGAGTGGAGAAATAAAACGGAAACAAAGGGAAAATCGAAAAACAGAACAAGAACAAAGCCAGAAAATATATAAACAAGATCTGAGAGAGAAAGGTATCCTAATCCTAAATTGATATCCTAAAATCTACAAGCAAAACTCAACAAGCGGATCCACACGTCAAATCGAGTGAACACCGGCAGCCCCACAAATCCCAGAACGATCGAAGGCAGAGAGATTGCATCACTAATTGCTTGCCTTTGGGATAGCCGCCGTCTTGGCCGATCCGTCCCTGCCATGGAAGAGGAGGAGAGAAGGGAGACCGTCCTTGCCATGGAGGAGGAGGAGGAGAAGGAGAGAAGGGGGGCAGCGCTGGGAGGAAGAGAGCAGCAACCATGGCGGCATGGTCGAGGCCTGAGGGCACTCCGCCTGGATCTGATGGAGAAGAGGAGGGGACGGAGAGAACCGGGCGCATCGATGAGGGAGAGAGACGGAGGCGGCCTATATCCCACCCACCCGCTTTCAATTCGCGGGAAGCCGCGCGCGAATGGGATGGAGCCAACAGGAACGACCGTACGCAGAGAAATTTTCACCGAAGCTAACTTAACCTGATCACGTTAAAACACGCTGATGCAGATCACGCGGTCAAAAATTACGACATCGACGTGGCTTGTGTGTCTGCGACGGGTGAGGCCGCGAACTAAAGAGAGAAATTGGTAGTTGGAGAGAGGCAAAACAAAAGCGAAACCATCTGGTTTGCTTTCCTTGCAATGTAAGGCGTCCCGCGGCGTCGCCGAAGCTTGTCATCGCTCTGCCATGTTACGCTCGTCACTCGTATCAAAAGGGCAAAGGGCAGTGGAAAAACCGCAGGCTCAAATGTGGTGGTGGTGTTGGTGGTGCACTAATGCGCGCCTAATCATTGTACTACCACAGATATGAATTGAAGTGAGCCCTAGCTCTAGCGCGGCCAAACGAAGAAGATGCTTTGATGGGAGAGCGGCTCGTCCAGGCTGGCTGTCCATGGAGACTCCTTGGGCCATGGTCTAGTTTGCGAGTCCCTTTCGGGATTAACGGCGAGGACGGTAGGAGGCTCCCAGTGGTTAGAGAAAGGTTAAATTCTAGTGAGCGCCAGTGCATTAGGGGCAGGGTAGGTACCGGAAGTCTGTAGTTACTGAAGCTTAAACTTTAAACTGTGCAGGGTAACAGGGAACGTGTACGTGCCCTTTTCCTTCTCCAAAGGCAATGTACCACCAGGAAACAGGACGTTTGCTTTCGGTTCTCAATGACTGAAGCTGTTGAGTGCTCCTAACTGAACGATCTGGAAGAAGCTTTCATGCTCTGAAGGAATTGGACGTGTCGGTCGCGGCAGAAAACTCGAGCTCGGGTTGAATTTGCTTCAAAGTTTGAGCCCAGTTCGTTGCCAATCTTGGCGTCGAAGTGCACGCGTCATTCGGAGGCGTCAAGGCGCTTCAATTCGTAGCTCCAACCGTTAACAGTACTAAGGTTATTACCGGGTGCTTGTTTAACAGCGACGATGATAATAATTGGTAGTACAAAATTCGGAACGCGATCACAATACATACATATATAGATCTTGGCGCATGATGAGTACGCATACGCATGCGTAGCTGGATGATAACTACTCCTGCCCTCGTACTGTATAGATACGTACTTACGCGCGGCGTGTCCGCGTGCGCGTACTACCACATCGCTGCCCTACATCATATAATTGGAAAACTGCGCCCACTGAGCTGTAAGATGGAAGATGGCGCGTTTTCTCTTCCTTCCGGGCTTTCACTGTCTGTTCTGTTTAGCAAACACACACGATTAGCAAGCGCGCTATATATAGCGCAGCATCACTGAAGCTCTCAGTCCATTGCTCAGGTCACAACCACAGATCAGGCGTGGCAGAGAGAGCTTGCAAAGAAGACAAAGAGGAGGCCAAGGAGAAAGAGTTTGAGGAGGGGGATGGGCACAATGGCTCTGCTCCCTGTGGTGCTCTCGCTCCTCCTCGTCTCGTGCGCCGCGCAGTCGCCGGCCTCGTCGCCTTCGGCGTCGAAGGCTCCTCCGTCCGGCGCCTCGGCGCCGCAGGCGTCTGTCGCGCCACCGACAACGGCCGCCTCGGCGCCGCAGGTCTCTGCCGCTGCGTCACCTCAGGCCGCCGTCGCCGCCGCTCCAACCACGGCCGCTTCGGCACCGCAGGCCTTTGCCGCGGCGCCAACCACAGCACCCTCGGCGCCGCAGGTCTCAGCCGCTGCGCCTCCAACCACGTTCGCCTCGGCGCCTCAGGTCTCTGCCGCCGCACCTCCAACCACGTTCGCCTCAGCGCCGCAGTTCTCCGCCGCCGCACCGCCCACCACCGCCACCTCGCCGTCACAATCCTTTGCCGCGCCGCCGACCACAGCTGCCGCTCCGCAGCTGGCAGCCTCGTCGTCTCCAGTTTCCTCTCCGCCGCTAGCTGCAGCAACAACTCCCGTGTCTGCTCCTCCTCTGTCCTTCACCGCTCCCCCGCAAGCGACGCCGTCTCCCGTGGTCTCTCCACCTATTGCCCTGGCACCGGCTGCGTTTCCTCCATCCACGCTGCCACCGGCATTCGCTCCTTCTCCACTTCTCGCTGCCCCGGTCGCCCCTCCAACCTTGGCACCCGCGCCATCACCCCTGTCCCCTGCTCCGAGCGTCGCCCCGACTCCGTCGCCCACATTGGCGCCGGAGCTGGCGCCGACTCCGTCTCCCACATTGGCGCCGGAGCTGGCGCCTTCGCTGGCTCCGCTCGGCTCGGTGTCGGTGACTCCTTCGCTGGCGCCCGGGCCGGCGCTCCCTCTCGACGAGGCCGCGGCGCCGAGCGCGCGCACCGGCGTCGCCGCCGCTCTCGTGTCGTTGGCGGCCGCAGGGCTCGTCGTCTTGTTTTAAGTAGAGCCGAGTTTTACCGTTCCACGTTGTCACACGATCGTGTTTGTGTTGTTGGTGTTTACGGTTTGCGTGCGTGTATGATTCTTGCTGTACAACACATTGATGATAATTTATTTCGATTTATGTATGGCCGATGGATCGCCTGCTTCCTCTGCTTCGTTGAGAGAAAAATCAGAAATAATCTTGCATGTCGCATAGCCTGATGCGTGATGCATCCGTCCCGGCCTGTGGCTGTCACTTATCAAATCCATGCAACCGTGCTGCACTTCAGTGTGCTTGTTGTCATTGTTGTCACGTACTCCCTCCGTCTTAAAATAGTGAAGTTGTCACCGTTGACTTTCAGACATCACATTTGACCGTTCGTCTTATTTAAATTTTTTATGCAAATGTTAGTTATTTTTCCGTAGCATGTTTTGTCCGTAAAGATAGTTCAATCATGACATATTTGTTTTAATAATAACATAAAAAATTTAAATAAGACGAACAGGCAAACATGATGATCAGAAGTCAAAAGCGATAACTATTATGGGACAGAGGTAGTAAAATTAAACGCCGTCGAAGATGCCTGAACCGATCTCATTGTAAATGCCGGTTACGTTGCCGGGGCGAACCATCATCGTGAGAGGACGAAACAGATAGTGGTAGATAGCAGAGTAAATCGCCAAAATTTCGCCTACTTTCCGTGCAATAGAAAAAAGAGGAGTAGCGAGAGAATTCTACCCTGCACCGACAAAACAGCGCCGAGAATCGCCACGCATGTACGTGCCCGCTCATGCACCATAGCAGCAGCAGAGGCATGTGAAGCTTCGCATCCGCGTCGAGATCTGTAGGGACGGTACTCCTGCACCAATGCACCCACCAAAATCAGTGGGCAGGGGTCTCACAAAGGCGTTCCACTGCTCACGAAAAAGTTTTCCGAAACAGAGGACGACGTCCTATGATCGCGTTCCGAAATCATTCAGCCACCTACTCTCCCTCCCTCTTCCTGCTGTTTCAACTTTCAACCCATCAAAATTCACAGCTTGTTCATTCATCTCACACCGCAACTGCCACACGTCGCGTAGTCTAAGACGCTACCGAGGAAGAAAAGGCAAATTCTGCAGATAAACGCGTGCTTTTGCGAGGCCGGGAAAGTGCAAAGCAAAACAGAGGAGCTCGGGCGCCATCTTGGCGCTGCACGTCGATCAGAACGCAGGCGCGGCGCGTTCGCACGCGCACTGATCAGCTGCGGATCGAGACGCGGCGCGGGCCGTGATGAGAAGAAGCGTGTGGGGGCGCAGCGAAACATGCGCCGGTCGTCGGCTGCCGGTGGGTGTTGGCGCGGTTTGGAGAGGTCGTCGTCGCTGTGAATCATGAGCAGCTGGGGGAGGGAGACCCGATCGACGGACGTATGTGATGAGATCCGGGAGTACTGGTCCCCGGCCGAGCCACCACCTGCCGGTGACGAACAGGCGTACGGAGCACAGGACCCGTGTCTCGTCTGCTCTGCTCGCCGACCCATGCTCCGGAGATGCGCGCGCATGCCTCTGTTTTACCACCATCTTGGCCCCTTGCCAATCGCACTTCGCCGTGCCGACGCTTGGAGAGTAGCCGCACGCCGCCGCGCGTGCCATCGTCCACGGCCTGCAACCGCAATGCATGTTGCTCGGGGTGATGAGTGAGATTGCCGGTCATATAGATGATGGATGGATGCTACGGCCTCTCAACTCGAGTCTTCCTCGCCGGCTCAGCGCTGCCCCTGCAGACAGAGCAGCAGAGGACTATCGAAAGGCACCTCGTAAATGGCCGCAACCGGGGGTTTGAAAAGCGACACGTCCGTGTCCGTGCTGAACGCGAACAAACCGAACGGTACGCTCCGGACGTTGGTCCATGTGGGCGTAAAACGCATGGTCACAGACAAAGATCAGCAGAAAAATGCATCCTAATCCTAAACAAGCTCATCCGTAGTCACAGTTCAAAATAAGCAAATTCCCTTCCGCGTATGGTCGAGATCATCCGTAGGCGCCTTTTTGGTCCCATTTCCAAATAAGCAAATTACACTTTACACCTCGGTAAACATCACTAACAAGTCCTTTTCGAAAAAAAAAACATCACTAACAAGTCTCTAACTCGCGTGTCGCAATAACAATTTTGAAGCAAATATACAGAGGGTAACTTTCATTTCATAGAAGCAGAACTGCGACGGCGCACAGCCACGTCACAAGCAGCAGGGGCCCGACCGCCGACCGGTGGGACCCGCCGAAGAAGAGCCTGGGCACGCCCGCGTCGTCGGTGCTGGGCCCGAGGGCGGCCCCGGGATCGGCCTGCGGCGGCGCCAGCGTCGGAGCCCCCGCCGGAGCCCCGGCAGGCGCCGGCGGCCGGGTGACTAGCACGTGCAGCTTCATCCCGCCGAGGCAGTGCAGCTTGCTGCCGCAGATGAAGTAGCGGTCGCCGGGCGCCGTCAGCTGCACCGTCGTGTTGCCGTCGCTCCGGGAGAGCACCGCGTTAGCCGCGCTGCAGTTCCTGAACCCGGCATCGTCCACCTCCGCCAGCGTGTGGTACTTCGAGTACTGGAACACTGGTGTCACACAGCGCAGACAGCTCGATTATTACTAGCCCGTTGTTGCAACAAGAAGTAACCGATCGAATGAGAAAACACATGGACACGCGTGACGTTGCACTTTTTTTTTTTTTTTTTTTTTTTTGCTTCGACAAAACAGAACAGGGGATGCCGCCATGGTTATGGTTCGTACCTAGGTCGTCGCCGACGTAGAAGGTCTTGCCGCTGAGCCACGACGGCAAGTCCGCGCTGAGATCCCAGCCCGCGCTGTTCCCGACGTTGTACGAGGCCGCGTCGGCTCGCCGGGCCACGCCGTGAGCGACGAGCAGGACGACCAGGGCCAAGGCAACGAAACGAGCTCCAGCCATGGCGGACGGGCGGCAGTTCACCATCGCCGAAACAGACGCGCGCTGCGAAAGGACAGCGTCCCATGCGCGCCAAAATGACGGGATATATACCGAAACGGGCGTTCTTGTTGAAGATTGGTTACCTAATCAGCTAATCTTTCGAGCGTGTTCGAGGAAGAAGATGGTGTTACACGCGATGGAGTGACGACGCAGGCAACGTAAGTCAGCGACTGACGGACAGGGTTCTAGTTCTAAACTGGAAGGTGATGCCGGCGAGGAATTCCGGGTCGTTTGGTGAGGTTTGGTGATGCGATGCGCTTTTCCTCTGTGTTGTTGGTACTAGGTACCGGCGGTTAAGCAGCCTTCCTGCTCCGGCCGCATCATGTGCGGCATTTACGTGCAGCTGGTGCGCGGCTGACCGCGATCCGGCGATGCGGGACAACCATCCAAAAGCCCGCCAACCTTAGCATCCTAGTGCAAAGCCGGTGGTCGAACCGGACGACTCCGGTCGCCGGCCAGGGCACTGGACGACGCGCGCGTTCATTCGATGAGGCGTTCCCTTCCACGAGATGAAAGGCTCCATGTATGATTCGTTCACCTACCACGTGAACTTTAATGACGCTACGTTGATGATGGCTTACGTATGAGTTGACCGTGCTACATCCCCCAAATTGCTGCATCTCAGGCTCCACGTAAAAACTGGTGATTGCCGATGATGCAACAATTATTACACCACATCCACAGGCTCCTCAAAGAAGATGATTTTATTGTCTGCTATCTAACCAGCAAGAAGAAATCAGTGTAAAACAACAACAATATAAGCCTGATATCTCCACGAAAATTCACGGAACACACACACCCACACCCGGGCACTGTCGAAGGCGCCGATGAATCCACGATGCTGCAATAGACAGAGAGGAACACCCCATGATCAGACGAAGGATGATGATAATGACAGCACTGCCTTTTCCCTGGCTAACTACATTCAGCCCATCATGGCAGCAAGGCCCACGGCCCCAAACAAAAGGCCCGTGACGAGACAGGCCGCCGCACTGCCGCCGGTTGCCCCGCTGGAGTCCGCGTTCGTGTCCGACCCAGACGACGGACTGGTGGACCGCGCGTTGGGACTCGCTGTCGTCGTCGTCGTCGTCGCCGGGGCGCTGCTGCCGTCGGAGACGGTGATGGTGAGCTTCATGCCCGCGGCGCAGTGGCCGGCGGCGCCGCAGATGAAATAGCGCGTGCCCGGCTTGGTGAGCGGGATGGAGGTGCTCTGGTCCTTGTACGACCCCAGCGCGTTGCTCGCTGAGCAGGACTTGTAGTCCACCGCGCTCACCTCCTCCACCGAGTGCGCCGCGCTGTACTGGAACGCTGCCCCGGCACGCACGCACGCACGAAAGCACATTGGTTAGTTTTCATGCATTGGTTCATGAAATGCGACGTGCTCGAGCTATTGGCTCGAGGACGCGCAGCATTCGTAACATATTGAAATCTGGTGCTTACAGAGAGAGTCGCCGACGTTGAACGCCTTGCCTTTGGCCCAGGCAGTGTAGTCCACCCCGGGCTTCCACCCGGACGAGTCCCCCACCGCGTAATCTTTCGCGGACGCCGGCGCGACGACGACGGCGAGGAGAACGGCCAGAAGCAGGCCGCGCAGAGTGCCGCAGGCCATTTGAGAGGTCGACGCTGGTGTATAGAATAACGAGCAACAAATTGGCGACGCTAGCTAGGAGATTGAGCTGGTCGGGGCAGTGATCAATGGACAAGACTGCGAGGGCACTGAGAGATGCTGCTGTTGTATATATAGGCCGAGATCGGTTACGAGCTCTGTTAGTTACATCTTTATGGGATACTGATGTACGTATCTTCAGTTGGCCAAATGTTCAAGTGCAGACCAACTTTTGTCTCACTTTAGTCTTCGCTCAAAGGCGTACAACGAGCGTATTTAACTAGTGCCTCCGGGAAAAGAGAAGAAAGGAAAGGGCCTAGAAATGTTATGCTTACCAAACTGCGTTCGTCTGCAGTTAGTTATCTTAGCTAGCAGATGATGATGGTTGAACAAATCAATAATTCTAGCGTTCGTCTGCTGAGTTCTTATGGTATAACATCGCCGTTGAATGCGTTGCTTTGCTTATTAAACAGGAAACATGGACAGCAACATGGCGCCATAAATATATTGCGCTTGCAACGATAAATAGTAGGAGGGAGTTCATGAAAATATAGATTCCATTGTTTCTAACACTTTATTGGTTTAACATACTCATTATAACCTCTTTATTTTTATCATTGTTTTAAGACCGATGCCATGCATTTAATCTGTATCGTCTGATCCTTGAAAAAAAAAACCCCCACTCGCAAGAAATCGGGTCTCAGTCCATCTTCTCTCTCGAGCTCCTCTGGATTAAACAGGCTTCCAAGTTTATTGGTATGAAAAATTGCATCAAATCTTCACGAAATAAAGAGGGTACACATTAAAATATTATATATAAAAAGGTCTCAATAGACGGCCGCCTTTTCATCAATAGTATCTGAGGTGCAACAGAAACTAAATAGCCCTTCCAACAAACTGAAAGCTTAGTGCAACAAGCCAAAACCAAAATGAAATTGCAATAAATTGAATTACTGTCACAACATTCCAAAATAGACAATGCGACATATAATCAAAACTGGTCCATCATATTGCAGATTGACATGTATGCAACAACTAAAATGGCCACATGTCATACAGATATAGAACCCCATTGCAATTGACAAACGAGCAATCTAAATCATTGCAACAAACCAGATCCCCAACTACAACATTCAATTACTACCCATGCAACATCCAGAAAAATTCATTGCAACAATGAAATTAGCTGCCTTAATAAAACCTGAATTGCAACAGTGAATCATTACAGGAGCAATAATGTCGGTAAAATGTTTAGCGCAATAATATGAGAAACTTGTAAAAACATTGTCGCAGATTCAAAGCAGCACGATGCATTAAACCACATGACGCCTCCTCGTTGGGTGTTGAGCTCAGACACCACGAGTCAGGTGCAAATGGCTTCATGAATGGTCGTCACTCATGGTTCAGAAAACCGGTCAACCCAGCCCAGCTCGGTATAAGCGGACGACCGGTTTTCAGAATTTGAATTTTATTTTATTTGATTATTTTTTAGAAAAAGATGTTACAAAAATTTGAAAAACCGAAAAAACAGTCTGATATTGGGTGCTTTCGGTAAAATCTGTCCGGCTCGGTTTGGTCGATCCCAATGGTGATGTGAACCTTGTGGTCACCCACTTACTATAAGAGCAAGGACACAAAAAGCACAATAGTCAACAAATAACCCACAAAGTCCGCCCCCAAAAAAAAAACACACGAAGTGTCCATCTCACCCTAGAGCTCTCTCTGGCAGCCATGAACAAGGGCCAACAAAAGGCTTGGCAAGTTGGCATGTTGCTCATGCACCCTCCATATCTTTAGACTGACTCCAACTAGGGCACCCCATACTCAAAATGGGTCTTTAAACCCGGAATAACTCTCTCCAACAGGCGACCTAATGCGACACCCATTTTAGGAGCGCGCCCCGTCCGTCACCCAGAATTGGATCAGCCTCGCCGCGCGACACAGCGCTTCCGCCTCCGCCCCGCGCCCCGCGCCCCCCACCCTGCCCTCCACCCCTCCTCTGCCTGCCGAGGCGGGCGCGCGCCGCACCTTCCCCCGGCGCTGGCCGCGGCGGCGCCGCCCCCGCCCCCTTCCCCCCCCCCCCCCTCCCTCTCGCGGGCGGCCATCCGCCCTCCGCTCCCGCCCCTCCAGCCGCCACGCGCCGGCGCCGCCGCGCCCTCCCCTCCCCGGCGCCGGACATGGAGGCACCGCGCTGCCGCCCCCATCCCGCGCCTCACCCTCCGCCTCGGCCTCCCGGGCTCCGAGTCCCCCGACCGCGACCTCGACAAGGACATCGCCGCCGCGCTCTCCCTCGGGCCTCTCTCGGCTACCCCGAAGGCCGCTGCCGCCACCTCCAAACGCGCCTTCCCCGACTCCCCCAGCTCTGCCGCGGCCATCAGGGCCGGCGAGGGCAAGGCGCCCCCCGCAGCGCCGCCAGCCGCCAAGTAGCTACCTTTGATTCGCGCAAAGGTTGGCTTCTTTGGCTCGAAACTGGACGCCGCCGGGCTGATCGATGCGCGCTGGTCCTTGCAGGGCGCAGGTGATGGCGGCGGCGGCGGCTGCACGAGGCGGCGGCAGCGGCGGAAGGAGTCGGTTGGAGACACAGGTTTTTGCCTCTCCTATTTTCAACCTCATGGTGACCAAGTTGGTGTTTTGGGTCTTCTTTTTGGGTTCTCAGCGTTGGAGTCAGTCTTAGGCGCCTGTATATCATTTCAAGTTGCTCACCGTAACGGCGGAAGCAGGCCTATGACGCTTACTCAACTTTCATTTTTGTGTCTCAGAAGAAGACCGTAATGGCGGAAGTTTGAGTTATCTCGTTTGCATTTGCACTGAGCATGTTCAGAAGGATCATTTTATTGTCGTCAAACAACATGAATACATCAGCGTACAACAATTGGCCAGAAAAAAGCTGAGATCTGAACGAGAATACAATGCACTTGCAAACACCCTGCAGACTTCGATCAGGTAGTCCACATGAGTCCATGACGTTGCTACTGAAGGAGCGCTTCTGCAACCTGGATACTCGGAAATGAAACAGCACTGCCTCTTCCCTGCTAGCGGCCTTCAGCTCATCAGGCCACCGAGCCCCACGGCCACTAGCAGCAGGAACATTGCGAGGCGGACCCCGCTGCTGCCGGCTGCACCGCTTGTGTTCGAGCTCAACTTGGACGAGGAGGAACCAGGCGCGGCTGTAGCGTCCGCCGCCGAGGCGGTGTCCGACTCCGAGGACAGCTCACCGTTGCCCGCGGGCTTGGTCGGCTTTGTCATTGACCGCACGGTGGAAGTTGACGTCGTCGCGGGGACGCTGCTGCTGCCGGAGACGACGGTGACGGCGAGCTTCATGCCCGCGGCGCAGTGGCCGGTGGTGCCGCAGATGAAGTAGCGGGTGCCCGGCTTGGTGAGCGCGATGGTGGTGCTCTGGTCCTTGTACGACCGCAGCGGGTTGCTCGCCGAGCAGGCGCCGTGGTCCGCCGCGCTCACTTCCGCTACCGAGTGGATCGCGTTGTACTTGAACGCTGCCACGCACCGGCGCGCACGCACGCACATGGACACAACGGGTTAGTCCGATCACGTCGTGCACGAGTCGATCATGACACCTGGTTCACTACTAATTTCGGCATTGGTGTAGTATCTTACAGAGAGTGTCGCCGACGTGGAAAGTCTTGCCTTTGGCCCAGGCAGTGTAGTCCACTCCGGTCGTCCACCCGGACGAGTCTCCCACCGTGTAATCTTTCGCGGACGCCGGCGCGACGGCGACGAGGAGAACCGTCGTCAGAAGCAGAGCGCGAAGTGTTCCAGCCATTTGACCAGCTCTGGTAAACCGAGAAACGCCAAGATGACAGGCAAGTGAGCTGATCAGGACAGATCAACACTGCAGGGTGCTACCGTTGTTATATATAGGCCAGATGGTCACGACTCACGACTTCTGTTCATTTTTTGTCTCTGGCTGGGTAATGTACTGGTGTATTCTCTTAATTGCTCACCAACTTTTCTCGTCACTTCGGTCCTCGTACAAATGCGTACGTACGAACGTATTTAGTGCCTTCCTTTGCCCCAGGGGAAAGTGAAGAAAAGGGCTCGAAAATGATTAATGAACGTATACCTAATGCAAATAAAGGTGCATGATAAGTACTTAGTGAGCAGATGATGATGGGTGACCGAACCAATTTGATTATTTCTGTACTGAGTTTTGCTGGCATAACTGTAACATCGCCATTGAACTGTAACAGGTAATTTGGACAACAACATAGCCCCCATGGCTTTCGATATTGCAACGGTAAAGTGACACTCATGAAATACAAACCAGTGAATGAAAATGACAATATGTTCGAATAAATGCAGCGAAAATTTGCAGCCCGTAACTTGCCTAAAAACTTGCTTAAAAAACGTGTGCGAAACGAACAGTATACTCCGTCAGAGGTTTGAGCTGTAAATGAAATCAACAGACAACACCAGAAAGCAAGCAAATCAAGGTAAGAGACTATGATCTGAGAATACCTGGAAAGCAGTATCTGTAGCTCATTCTGTGTACGCACTTGTGTCAACGGATAGCTGATCAGAGGCAGGAGACCTGGTTGAGACTTGGAGACATGGGGTCCAGGCCTTGCATGGGGTATCATGCGAAACAAATCTGTTTTGTTGTCAGCAGTTTCTTGCTCTGAGCTTCTGCGTGTCAAATCGCAGCTTCTCACATTCCTTTCCAGTGTACGGATCGTTTGTATCCCGGGTGCTTTCATCATGTACTGCACCCTGATGCTCTTCTCGGGACTGACTGCCTGCTTGCAGTTCTGCATATCAGAGCAACCGCTCCGCCGATGACAAGAGGCAGCGCATGTTCTCCAGTTCCAGCCATCGATATAGGGAAAATGATCCCACAGAGTCTACAGACCAGACCGCTACTCCTCCCCCGGCAGCGGCGGAGGCGGCCGTCACGACGCCAGCGGCTGCGCCAGGTGCCGGCGTCATGACGGACCACTTAATCTGGGGGCCACGAGTTGTCTCGTGATCGCCGTACCTCATCTCAAGACAACCTCCAATCCGATTTTAACGGCCGTGGAAGCTTGCCGGGGCGAATCAGAAGGGAGGAAAGGTACTCGAGGCCTGCACGGATCATGGACGAAAGTGCAAATTTGAAAACATCACGATCCAGTTTTTTGCACTTTGCCCCTAATTTAATTTGGATCGCGATCCAATTTTTCGCACTTCGCCCATTTTCCTCTCTGCATCGCTCCTCCTCCTGCTGCCACCGGCCGTGAAAACCTCGTCTCGTCGAGCAACCTTCCGGATCAGGGTCGAGTCGTGGGCCTTGCGGCGTTCGCGAGGATTTCTTTTCGCGGATTCAACCTCCTCCATCTGACAGAGTGTTTGGCTCTAGCCCCGCACCTCCTCCCGCCATCCACCCTCGTCGGTCCGGCCGGTGTGGTTGAGCCACCATCAGGTGTGGTGACGCACCACCGCCGGCGTCCGTGAAGACGAAGAAAGCCGTGCGACGAGCCCATAAGGCCACAACTGTCATTTTGGGCTGCATGTACGGAGCTCGGCCCATTATTGTCAAGTTTCTCACCTGTGCCATTGTGCGGGAGAGATTCTACGCACGTGGCGGTTACCGGTTAGTATCGGAAGGGAGCGGCGACCTCCCCGCAGTTTGGATGGACATGGACTCGTGGGAGCCGTCAACACCATTGCTGTCCTCGCAAAATATGAGGTTAAATAAAAAAATGTCCTTGCGAAATATACCGCTTTTTCCCGTCCGGATGTGGAGAAAGGCCACCTCGATTTATATGAGTTCTCAATGCAATTCTCATGCGCACGCACGCACTGTGACTTGACGAGCGAACGTATGTGACGGGATCGTTGCCATGAAGAGATGCCATGCAGCAACGCAACAAACTGCCAAATCAAGATCTTCTATAAGAAATTTTTTATACTGACAACGACATTCCACCGTAGTAGTACTTCTACGCTGTTCGAGTTTAATACTAACACATGTGATTTCCCGCCAGCCACGAAGGCCATTATCCCAGTCAGTATATAGTCTAGTCACCGACGTCCAAACTCGTTGCCATCCGACGAAGCATACCTGACACCGAAGCAAACACGACACGATTTGTACACGCCAGCAAGAGGCCCGAGCGCATTGTAACACGTGTACAAGGGCAGTTCCGTAATTCGTCCACCGCACGTAACGCGCTCTCTCCCCGAGTATTTGACACGCCGTTCCGCAGAGCCACCTCAAATTTTCCCCGTTCACAACCGCATCACCCCTCCTCCTGCCCGATCCGCCCGATCCGCTCGTTGCAACCGCAGGAGCCGAAGGCGCGAAAGCAGAGCAGGCGGACGCCGGCGATCTCACCCGCGGGCTCGTTTCGAGATGAATCCCGAGTAGTAAGTTCCCCCACGATCCCTTCCCCCGACATCCACCGATCGGATTAGTCCTTTTCTTTTTCGTGGTTCTGTGCATGAGCATCGATCGCTGCGTTGCAATTGTTTGGTTACGGCGATGCTTCGGTTGCGTAGATATCTATCTATGTGTTTATTGAGTTACTGCGTGGATCATATTGGCGACTCGCGTGGTTTGGCTCTTCCCGGATTATTAGATCTGGATCTGATTGCGATGCCTGTGATTGTTCTGTTGGAACCTGCGATTAGGACGAAAATCATTGTATTGGTATGATAATGATGCCAGTTCCAACCCCCACCATTAGGAGACATGATTCGTTCCTGTACGCAGATCTACCGTCGGTTGCTTTTCATCTTCGCTGTTAATTGAGTAATGGTAGGAGAACAGAGGGAGATTAGGGAGCCTATTGAATCGTCATTGGGCAGCATTTTGTCAACCGTGTGTTACACTGTGCATTTTCCTCGTGAGCATGATCAATGCCCAGTTATGAAATTTCAAGGTGTGGCTGCTGTATGTTTGCGAATTCAGCCCTTTTGTAGTCTAGAACAAATAAAATATACATTAGAGGTTTTTCGTCAAAAAAAATATACATTAGAGGTTGTCAAATTAATGTAACTCTTACAGCATGATTGCATTATTAGAGCCTTAGAGGCAGTGGTTCTGGTTTTGAGTTTGGGTGCAATATTGACAGCAATGCAACTTTGCGGTTTTTACCACTGACAGAGCGTTGTTCTTCTTTATTAGTTTGTTCGGCATTACATGTTATTGATTTTAGCTTGCATCAAATAAGCGTTGTATAAGCATTGTTGGTAAAGAGAAATTGAACTGTGAGGTGACAAACACGATATGAGATGTCACTGAAAGCACTGAATCACTCTGTTGTATAACTCTTTTTTGCATCTTGGCAGTGATTACCTCTTCAAGCTTCTGCTTATCGGTGATTCCGGTGTCGGGAAGTCATGCTTACTCCTGAGATTTGCGGTATGGATCTCGTGCCATTTGCATCTTTGTGAAGTCTTCCTCATCTTATTTATGAAATTTATCAGCATTATTACATGTCAGTTGTCACACTGCCATACATGGTACTTGTAGATATGGGTGGAATTCTATAATATGCCACTTCAGCACATTAATTAATGCACATTATGATTCATACTCTCAGGTTTCTGCACTGTTTTAGTCGATCTCAAGTGTACAATGGTGGTTTCCTGACATACAGCCTTGCTTTTGTAGGATGACTCGTACCTGGACAGTTACATCAGCACTATCGGAGTTGACTTCGTGAGTATATTTTTGGTCGATTCCCTCTGAATGTAAAGTTCATGTTATGCACAGGAGTGATTTCGCGAATTCTGTTTTGCAGAAAATACGTACAGTTGAGCAGGATGGGAAGACCATCAAGCTTCAGATCGTAAGTCTACATGTTATAATTTATATCAGTTATCTTAATATTCTTCAGCCTCCAGATGAAATCATAAGCAATAAATAGGCATTATTTTTCCTCTTTTAAATGGGCCTTCAAATGTCACATCAGTTTGTAAATCTGTACGACTGGTATTCTTTCTGTTAGTGACCACTGACCATAGATTCCAACTCCCTCATGAGTTGTGACTTGTCGGCCATTTTTCTAATAAATATTGTTTGATCATTGTCAGTGGGATACTGCTGGACAAGAACGTTTCAGGACAATTACCAGTAGCTACTACCGAGGAGCTCATGGCATTATCGTAAGTTAACCACCAGAGCCAGTTGGTATTCTTCAGTTTCCCATGATGCCTTTATTTATATAGTGATTTGCATTTTTATTTGTGGTCATGCAGATTGTGTATGATGTGACAGACCAAGAAAGCTTTAACAATGTAAAGCAATGGTTGAATGAAATTGACCGCTATGCCAGTGACAATGTAAACAAGCTCCTTGTTGGGAACAAGTGCGACTTGACTGCAAACAAAGTTGTGTCTTATGAAGCAGGCAAGGTGAGTTCCAGGATCAGCTAGCCTAATTATAACTGGAATGGTTGGAATGGAATCTCTTGTAGATTTGAAGAAACTAGGCATGCAAATGGTAATTTGTGGTAAGGTTTGGTTGAGCTTTAGATTTAGGAAACAAATATTGGAAACAAAGTTAGTGTCATGTGAAGCAGTCAAGGTAAGTTTTAGGATTAACTAGCCAGATCATGTGTCAGGACTCAGGAGAACAAATATATCAGCAATCAAATTATCGTAAATAGATAGTGCCTTTTAGTTGAGTCATGGTTTGATCTTCGGTTGTTCATTTCTCACTTTTTCTGCACAATAATGATCAGGCGCTTGCTGATGAGATGGGCATCCCTTTCATGGAGACCAGTGCCAAGAACGCTACCAATGTGGAGCAGGCTTTCATGGCCATGGCTGCATCCATCAAGACCAGGTATTGCATCGCATCTCAAAAGAGTGTTGTGTAACCCTGCTAATAGTTCGACCTGTTCAGACCATAACCAAGTTGTTTATTATGATCTCAGGATGGCCAGCCAACCTGCCGCTGCAAATGCCAGGCCGCCGACGGTGCAGATCCGTGGCCAGCCCGTGAACCAGAAGACATCCTGCTGCTCTTCCTAGATTCTTAATTTCTTTTAATTCGTGTAATCTTTGATGCACCCTTACTACTGTTTGCTTGCGTTGCGTTTGTATTATTCCCTGTTAATTGCCTAAATAGTATTCTCAGATAACCAAAATTATTTTTTGAATTGATATAATCAAAATTATTACTCTTGTCCACTGAGCAGTTCAGTATGACAGTATTCATTACTGCTTCCGCGTCCAAATGCTACCCTGTTGGCGCTCCTTGCCATTCACCTCCTGGAGTTTTGATTTGAATCGATTATCAACCTACAGCTGTGCAGGCCGATGCTTGCATTTTCGTTGTGTGATACAGAACTCGAAATGACAATCCAAACTTTGACAAGCACAGTGTTAAATTGTTTGAGCTTGTATCACTGTGCCCGCCAACACCTCATGGAAATCATGTAAACTTCACGAGCGCAAGTAGCCAATGTTTTCTCAGAGAGAGGGAGGGAGGGAGGGAGGGAGGGAGGGAGGACCAGTTAATCGCCACGCACGACGGGTTCAAGGTCCTCAAGATCCCGTACACGCCGCACGACCAGTTCAAAGGGTACCCGTGGAGCGTGGTGGTCGATCTCGCCAGGGCGAAAGGCGAGGCCCCGCCGCCGTTCGCGAGATACTCATTGTGCTTCTTCCTCCCTCACGAGCGCGACGGTCTCTGGAGCCTCGCAGACAAGGTTGTGTCCAGCCCGGGGTTCCTGCACGAGCACCTGCTACCGGAGAAGCGCGTCAAGGTGGGCAAGTTCCGGGTGCCCATGTTCAAGCTCCTCTCCTCCACCCGCGTGAAGCGGGTCCTCCAGGATCTTGGGGTCAAAGCTTTGTTCACAAGAGAAGCTGACATGCTCGAAATGCTCGAGGACGATGGCTCCAGCGAGCCTTGCTTCGTGAACGACATGGTGCACAAGACGGAGGTCGAGGTGAACGCGGACAGCCACCAGCCATCAGGTTCCAAGGTTTGCTTGATCGACTATGCTGGACCGGAGCCTTCCTCAGGGGGCGCCGACTTCATCATCGACCATCCGTTTATGTTTTTCGTGGTGGAAGAAGACAGCGGTGCCATCATCCTCGCGGGACGCGTCACTGATCCTAGCATGCTGAAGCTTACTCTGGAGGAGTAGTTCCATGATTTAATCTTCTTATTATTATAGAACACATGCACGAACAGTAATCGTGTTGGTTTGTCTTCGTGTAGACCAAATAAGCCGCATTGCAGAAATCTTCTGAATTTTAGCCATATCGCTACTTCGCTTATAAAAAGTGCTGGTTTACAGACTAGAACCAAACACCCAATCACTCAGAGTGCAGCACGAAAACGCCTGACTGTGAATGAAGGGTGTAGCGGCAAACAAATTTGATTTCATTTGGGAAAAGGCAACGACAGTTTTACTAAAGCCTCTGGAAATCAAGGAACATGACAATAACTAGCCAAATCCCAAGAAACAAAAGCTAGGCAACTCATTGGAATTCAGATATCCTACCAAAAGCCAATATGTTCTCTTTTCACTGCACGCATTACAGAAAATTCTAACACTACAAAACCATACATGTAGTGCAAGGAAACGATCATGGAGAGTGCAAAATTATTACAGGTCCAGCGTTCTCGCATTGCAGAAAAGTAAAAGGTATGCAGATATGTAAATCCAGACGCGTGACAAGAACTACCAACGAACTGTACTCCTATGCAGACATGTAAATCCAGCGACGCGTGAGTGCGTGACAAGAAACTACCAACGAAACTGTACTCCCATGAAGACATGTAACTCCAGCGTCGCACGACCAAGACAACCCACAAACTGTACTGTACTCCTCCCACGCTCAATATGTTGGTGTTCTGCAAAGACAACACAAGATGGATTCCATCAGACACAAAGGAAGCTGTCACATACTAGTGGTCATGCAGGAACATCCCCTGCATATGTCACAATAAACTTAGCATAACTGATTTCAAAAGGCTGGGATCATCCCCTGTTAATTCTGATGTGTGCCTATGACTAGTAAATAGCAAACAGATCAATAGAAGTGGTCGGATTCAAAAGTTGTTCCAAAGCCAACAAAAATACATGCTTTAGGCACATGACGGATTGAGCAGAGATAACATTCAACAATGTCTGCATTAATGGTATTTTTATAGATAACATGAATATATCAGTGAATGGAAGCAGGGAGATAAACAAAGATATCTAGTTGATCTTGGTAATTTTTTTAAGGGAAATTGATCTTGGTATTCAAACAAGCATATTATTTAAACTACATGGCAGAAGCAACTTCTGAAGTAAAGCATGCTTTCAGTTGTGCCTTTTCCACTATTCCATACTGTACTGAATCCTAAATATCACATATCAACAGTGACAACGATCAAAGAAACAACTACAATTCGGTGCAACAAAAATTGACAGAGAGCACACCTATTTGCAGCAACAAGGACGTGCGACATGATCGGTTTATGACGCGGTGGGAATGAACTGAAGAACAATAAGGAAATGAAGAGAAATGGACCTAAAACTGTGTTAAATGCTGGTAACTACAAATCAGGTTACTAGTCTCCAATTATGGCTTCCTCTGCAACAGTAATACTGACATAATGCAGTGCAGCAAACACTGACAGGATGTGCACTGATCTGTAGCAAAGTATATGTGGAATGATCTGATATGATGGAATAGGAAGGAAATGAAGACCAACTTATCTAAACTGTATTAAATGCTGCTAGCCACAAATGAAGTAACTAAGCTCAAGACATGGCCATCTCTGAAACATAAATTTCAACTACTTCAAACTTTTGCACGAACTTAGCTCTAGAGACCAGAAAAGAAAATGTGATGCACAAAAGGACATGGTTGTCTCAATCTTGTGCACTTTGGCTATTTAATTTCACTGCATGTCGTCCAAAATTCAAGCTACCACACATGAAAATGCAAAACCGTGAACACATTTTGTTTTTCAATTATTCTCATGACTGATTGAACAACAAAAGTGGGATATAGTAGCTAACTACTGTGCAGAAGTTCATCTCCACAGAAGAAACAAATAAGCTACTAGAGTACTGGGTTTGGAAAGTGCAGGATCACAACCTAAATCCTATTTCATATGCTGCTAGTCACAAACCATCATCAAGTATTCAAGTTCAAATCTGCTAAATCTGCTACTCTGATGCCCACTGTTTCAATTGTTTGCACCAATTTAGCGCAAGTAGACCAGATCACATCAACTATTATGTGCCGCACAAAAACACATTGCTTGCATCTCAATTCAACACACTTCCTGTTCAATTTGGCAATTTCTTCAGGTCACCACAAATTCAAATTACCGCACAGATGCAACACTAGAAACTCATTCTTACTGAGATGGCTGATTAAACATCACGACTGCAGAACCAAATCAAAATGGATCTAGCTAACTAATCTGCAACAGTATTCCTCCACATCAGTAAACAAAACTTCTCGAGTACGGATTGAGAAGAACTAGTACCTTACGGCCCTCCTACTGCTCGTCCTCGTACTCCAAGTCACCTCTGTCGACATCACCAAATGCAGCCTCCTCACTGAAACAAATAGCAGACGAACAGATCGCAACATCGTCAAGACATCAGCAAACACCACGAATCAAACCCACCCCAAATCACAGGATAGCTATCACAAACCCAAACGAACAAATCAAGTGGCGCGTACCATTGACGCATGTAGTCCGGGTCGCTGCTCCCGACGAGGCGGAGGGTGCGCTTCCCCTCATTCTTCCTGCACACGGACGGCGCAAACACCACGGATCAAACCCACCTCAGATCACCAAAATTTTCCCCATAAATTCACCATCACGCGCACCGCGCGCGAGCACCCCAAACCATAGCAGCAAGAGCAACAAAGAGGAGCAGGCGTAAAGAGCAGAACCGCAGGGTACCTGACGCGTGGACGGCGGCCGACGAGGGGGCGGCGGTCGAAGGGCGACTTGAAGCGGCTGTAGCGGAGCTCCTCGTCCTCGTAGAAGTCGTAGTCCACCGCCTTGTCCATCTTCGCGAGCCAGCGCTTGACGTTCTTCACGGCTTCGCCGGCTCCCCCTCTCGCCTCGGACTTGGGGATCCCGCGCGGGTGGAAGCCCTGCGCAACCTCCATGAACTTGGCGTTCTCGTAGCCATCTGCAGCGCATGTCGATCAAAGCAATCAAAACAAAATCGGTGAGAAACGAAGGAACCACTCAAATTTGTGGGCGGAAACGAAACAAAACAGCACCAAATCTGCGAGAAACGAAGCAACCGAACCAAATCCGCCAGGAAAAAAGGGACAAACTAAATTGAAGCATGATCAAAGACGATCGGGCAGCGTACATACATCTGTGGTACAGCACCATGGGTGAGGAGGGGAGGAGCGGACTCGGCGCGGAAACCCTAGCCTTCAGGTGTGGCGAGAGGATGGGGTGGGTGGTTGCGGAAGTGGTCGGCGGGGAAGGCGAGGTGTGGGATGGGTTGCAAGAGGAGGAGCGGGTTTTATAGCAGAACCTCACCTCTCTCTGTGTGTGTTAGCAGGGGACCTGTACGGAGCAAGAAGACACGAGCTCGCTCTCTTTGGGGTGGGCTTCGAATTCTTTCTTCCGAGACAAGACAGCGGAATGGGCGGTGGGCTTATTGGCTTCAGTCCATGACTGGTGGGCTCATACAAGCTTGGTCCCACACTTTTGGGTACACTCTGTTGTTGCGAGTAAAGAGGGGGTGAGAACAGTCAGAGACTCTAAGGGCATGTATAATGGGAGGGGCTTGGGAGGGTGCTTAGGAAAAAAACCAGGTTTTTTTTGTCAAACCAGATTGAAGCGGTGCTTATAGGGGGCCAAAGCAGCTTAGTTTTGCGTCGATGCCTCCGTAGTCTGTTGGACAGTTTTTCTTCCTCGATGCCTCCCAACTACCGATAGAGTGCCACACGGTTACGTTCGTTTTGCGTGTTGCGGCCAGACTGATCACGCTTTGCATCGTTGCAACCGAAAAAATCACGAGTTGCAATATCTTAACAGATTGCTTGTGTCGTTAATTGTGGTCAAATAAAGAATCGTTCTTTACGGCAACGAAGTTATCGTCTGTGTAGACTGAATTCTCGCAAGATCTAACAGCATAGTTGAAGATGAACGAGATACCTACGTTCATGCTGGCAGGTATGACTGAAATCAATACCCTTTCCTGATATCTCGACAACTGAAACTCTTATCTAAATACTCTTCTATTGCTGGCAGGTATGACTTGAGTTATGATCAGGGGGGAGATCATCCTATACCAGAAGCTGCTTTCCAGTATGGTCCTATTGATGGTTTCAGCAATTTGCTGGGAAGAAATATTGCGATCAAAGCATATAAGGCTTAAAAAAGACTTAATTCAGCATATTTCGGATAAATTTGGAGGTGGTCAAAACAACAATTAGCTACTTATATGGAATATTCTACTTTTCTCATGTTTTTACGTTAATCTTTGAACTCTTTGGGCAAAGCAGAGTCATATTGTGTTTGAGTCATCTGAACAGACGCATTCATTCAAGTTATGTATGCTTTTTTTTTTAGACCAAGTTATGTATGCTTTATTTCCTTTTCAAAAAATATTTAGCATGATTGATTCTGAACTATAAAATCCCGAGGAAAAATGACATGGCTTCATTTTTTTGGACTGATGATATATGAAGAATTTTAAGCACAAGCAGGTGGCCAGTTTAGTTTTATTAGTACACGTAGAAAGGTGCATCCGTGAGGAAAAGTGAAAAAAGCTAGCACCTTGCATTGGAGGCTAGAGATGCTTAGATAAATGCTAACAGGTTGTTAATCATGTTTAAGCACCTGAAAAGCCTAATTTCTATTGTAGAAAAAAGTTGCTAGGCTAGTGCTTAACACTCTCTTTCTTTAAGCACCTCCTCCTAAGCTCCTCCCATTGTACATGCCCTAATAGTACTGGCTCCAAACGCAGGTAGTGGGCCTGCAAGAGTGGTCACGTGACGTGCTGCTTCGGTGACTCGCGGTGAGTAGTTTTGGGCTTTGGACCTAGTTTCTTATGAGATATTCTGGCCCAATATTCGTTTTCTGCTTGTTGGGCTTGCTACGTCGATGAAGAAAGGAACCAGGTTCGGCTCTGGACCTAGTTTTTTCTTTAACATTTATCTTCTATATACTGGTGGGGCAGTAAGGAGGGCAACGGAAGACATGCTGGGTAGCATGGGATGATATGATCAAGCCAAAGTTTATTGGAGGACTAGGCTTCAGAGATTTTGAATTATTTAACTTGGCTTTGCTAGCAAAGCAAGCTTGGAGGATACTGCAGGGTGCTAACTCTCTCAGCGCACGAGTTCTCAAGGCGGTTTATTTCCCCGGAGAGGATTTTCTGCAGGCAAGACTAGGCACCTCACCATCGCGAGTATGGCGATCAATTATGGACGGGAGGGAGGTGCTTACACAGGGATTAATTCGCAGGATAGGCACGGGCGAAGAAACAAATATCTGGTCCATGAACTGGTTACCCAGGGATGGGTTGCTGAAGCCTGTTGCATGTATGTGCACTGACCCTCCATCAAGGGTTAGTGAGCTCATCGACTCGACGACAGTATCATGGGATAGACAGAGACTTGAAGCGGTTTTTAATCCCATGGACATCGAGGTAATTAACAACATACCTCTGTGTACGCGTAGGCAAGCTGATTTTTGGGCTTGGCATTATGAGAAGAATGGTGTGTTTTCGGTCTGTTCCGCCTACAAGATGTTGGTGATCAGTAAAGAGCATGCCAGTTCATATTATAGTAATAAAGCCGAGAAGTCTGATGTCAAAGCTAATGAAAAGGAGTGGACCTCATTATGGAATGTGAAGGTCCCATCGAAAATCAAGGTGTGTCTATGGAGACATGCCAGACACTCGCTCCCAACTGGAGATGTGCTGCACCATCGTAATATGAGGACCCAAAGCTTGTGTGCTCTATGTGGTGCGCAGGATTCATGGAGACACTCGTTACTTGAGTGTCATATGGCAAGATGTGTGTGGGCTCTAGCAAAAGAGGAGATAGCTGAACTTGTTTCTGAGACTGAACAAGGAGATGCGAGGGGATGGTTAGTAGGCAGCAGCTGTCATGAATTTGTTGAAGCATGAGGATCTTACACGGTTGCTGGTTACTCTCTGGGCCCTTTGGTATGCAAGGAGGAAAGTAATTCATGAGGAAATATTCCAGAGTCCTATGTCGACTTGTTTTGTGAACCATTTTATCGAAGACCTGGAAGAAACTCAAAAGAAACCCACTTCAAAGAAGGAAGCAGTTTGCGCAATTTTGGCACGCTGGATCCCTCCCCCGGAGGGCCTCATGAAGATCAACGTGGATGCCGCTGTATCCAAAAACCACAACAAGGCAACAGTTGCAGCAGTAGCTAGAGACTCATCTGGCAAGTTCTTTGGAGGGTCGGCAGTGGTGGTTGAAGGGATGAACGAACCAGAAATTTTAGAAGCAGTGGCGGTAAGAGAGGGTCTAGCTTTGGCTAGCGATCTACTAGTCCACAAGTTCAGGTTGGCCTGAGATAACATGAGTGTTATTAGGAGCATAAATGGGACTGGTTTGGGTCGATACGACAATGTTATCCAGGAGGTCAAGGCGCGAGCTGCTGCGTTCGTGACTGCTGACTTCGTCCACGAAGGAAGATCGTCCAACGGGGATGCTCATCGTTTAGCCAGGAGTTCTCTGTATGTAGGCAGACATATTTGGTTGATAAGTCCGCCAGATGGCGTTTGTAACTTATACACTTCAGATTAATAAAGTGTGAGTTCCCTCAAAAAATAAAATATACTGCTCCAACTTTTTTTATGAAAAAATATTGAAACTATCTATTAAAAATGTTAATTTTTTTTGCCATATGTTGTCTAGTTATCTATAATGTTTGAACTGATTTTGTACTTTGCAATGCTTTTCGTATATCCTAATAAAATGTTGATTTTTTTTTCAAAATTGTTGAATTTTACATTTACATGTTGTATATTTTTTATAAAATAAATATTAATAAATGTTGCTAAAATCATAGGTGAGGCTTTCCAAAATTTGTATATTTCAGTGCGTCAAGATTAGATCTTACAATCCAAAATTTTTGTGCATATGTTCATCAAATGATTCATGTGCACCTGATATTTCCCCTTTCATTTTAGTATATATACCTTTTACACACTGTAAGATCCTAGACACCTGAATAGAATTACCATTTATTAAGTTATCAGATGGGACTAAGGTTAGCTCAAAGGCAGGAGATATGATGGAATTTATTAAGGTTACCCTTTTGTCGTCATCTAGATGTTACATTTTTTCTGTTGGAATTTCCTGTATAGGTATGGAATAAAATTTGGATGACAATTTATCGAGGATCTCATTTAAAAAAAAAAACGCCGTCTAGGAGCTTTACCAGGACTAACTAGAAAAACACCTTTCTCCTAAAAGAAAAAAAATAGAAAAACACCTAAATCCGGAAGTAATCTGAAAAAAAAAATTTCCACCATGGACGCGGCGGTGGCGGCACGGCGGTATGCTAGCTCCGGCCTGTCGGCGGTCTCCTACCGCCTCATGAAGCAGTTGCTAGTCGCCAAAACCTGTCCCATCGGTGGTGCGAACCGGGCCAGCAACCTCGTCTTCTCGCCTCTCTGCATCTACTCCGTGCTTTCCCTTATGGCCGGCGGCTCCCGGGGCAGCACCCTCAGGGAGCTCCTCGACGTCTTCGACGTGAAGTCTCGCGAGGGGCTCCTCCCATTGTCCAACGACATGGTGTCCCGGAGGCCTCGCCGGTGACCCGGACTCGGGCGGCCCGGCGATGGCGCACTTCAGCAACTTGTTTCACGACGCCGCACGAAAGATGAGGAACGACTCCAGTGTGACCGCCCTTCGGTGCATGTGCATTCCGAGCGCAGTCGACTTCCGTGCCAGGGTCAGCCCGCAGTGCATGCCGCCTAGATCCAATTTTATTTCTAGTGTTGCTCTACAGCTTGCCGTAATTTATAATCGATTGTGCAGGCAGAGGAATCCAGAAACTTGATCAACACCCGGCTTGCGGAGGTGACCTCCATCGACTCGATGCTGGACCCAGGATCGGTGGACAAGGACACGCGCCTCGTGCACACCAGCATCTTCTACTTCAGGGGCACCTGGGACAGGCCGTTCTTCTCCAGGTCGGGGAGCGAGTACGAGTTCCACCGCCTCGACGGCAGCGTCGTCGGCTCCCAGTTCATGCACAGCCACGAGGACCAGTTCATCGCCACGCACGACGGGTTCAAGGTCCTCAGGATCCCGTACACGCCGCAGGACCAGTACGAGGGCATGCCCAAGAGCGTGATGATCGAGCTCGCGAGGGCGATGGGCGTTGACCCGCCCCCGTTCCCAAGGTACTCTATGTGCTTCTTCCTCCCTGACGGCCGCGACGGCCTCTGGGGCCTCGCGGAGAAGGTGGTGTCCAGCCCGAGCTTCCTGCACGAGCACCTGCTACCGGAGAAGCGCGTCGAGGTGGGCGAGTTCCGGGTGCCCGTGTTCGAGCTGTCCTCCTCCACCTGCGTGAAGCGTGTCCTCCAGGATCTCGGGGTCAAAACTTTGTTCACAAGAGAAGCTGACATGCTGGACATGATGCACGAGGACAACGGCTCCAGCGAGCCTCTGTTCGTGAACGACATGTTGCACAGGGCAGTCGTCCAGGTGAACGAGGACAGTGCGCCGCCGAATGGTTCGAAGCTTTGCTTGATCGACAATGCGGGACTGGAACAGCCTTCTTCAGGGGGCGAAGACTTTATCATCGACCGTCCGTTTATGTTTTTCGTGGTGGAAGAAGAGAGCGGCGCCATCATTCTCGCGGGACGCGTCACGGATCCTAGTGTCCTGAAGCTTAACCTGGATGAGTAGTTCCACGATGTTATTTTCCTGTTATGGAACATGCACTAACCGTAAGCATGTTGATTTGTGTGTAGAACAAAAACAAATAAGCCGTGTGGATTTTAGCACCTTCCGAAACATGCACAAAGCTTCTGGATTTGGCTTCAAACTCGCTACTTCGCTTGTAATAAAAAGTGCATATTTGGAGACAAGGGCCAAACGTTCAATCAGTATGCAGACAGAATACGCCTGACCAAGAATGCAGGGTGTTACGACAACCAAATTTGCTTTCATCTCAGGAAAAAAGCAGCAGTAATTTTGCCAAGCCTCTAAATCAAGCAACAGGACAACGAGGCAAATCCCAAGAAACAACTAGTAACTCGATGGAATTCAGGCATCCTGTCGAAAGCCAATGTGGTCTCTATCCACTGGAAGCATTTCAGAAATTCAGACACTTACAAAACCAGATATGCAATGCAAGGAAAGGATTATAGAGAGTGCACAATCATTACAGGTGGAATGTTCTCCTCGCATTGCAGAAATGTAAAAGGTACTATGCAGATATGTAAGACACATGAGAACTACCAACGAACTGTACTCCTATACAGATGTAACTCCGGCGTCGCACGACAAGACACCCACGAACTGTACTGTACTCCTCCCTTGCACAATATGCTGGTGATCTGAAAGGACAACACAAAATAGATTCCATCAGACATCAAGGAATTAGTCACATAGGTCATAATCAACTTAGCAAAACTGAATTCAGGCATGTTGGAACATGTCCTGTTACTTCTGATATATGTTATCACTTGTAACAAACAGATAGAAGTGGTCAATGATGCGGGATTCAAAAGTTGTTCGACACAGGGGCGGATCCATGGGGGGGGGGGGGGGGGGGGGGGGGGGGGGGAGCGCCCCCTAGCCCCTGAAGCTCCATGGAGAAGAAGACGGGAGAGAGGGAGAGAATAAGAGAAAAATGAAGAGGAAGGGAAGGCTGGAGGAAGAAGAAAGGGTGCTGACTGCTGAGCCCCTCCTTGACAGTCGTCCTGATCGAGCTCACGTTTACCGTCTCATTCCTGTTTTTACCGATAATACGAAATCGGTCGGGTCAAAAGCGGAAACGGCGACGGGACGGTACAGGATTCTCCCGTCCCGCTTTCACCCCTAGTGCTGAGCCCCTCCTTGAGAGTCGTCCTGGCTCCGCCACTGGTTCCGCAGCCAACAAATACATGCTTTAGGAGTAGGAAGGTTGAGCAGAGCTAGCATTCAACAACGTTTGAAACTAATAGATTGTACAGTAGTAATTAAAAATGAGATACCCACCACCATTTTCTTAATAACATGAATACATTTGGTGATTAAGCAAGTAAGTTTAAATTATGGTTAAATCTGCTAAAGTAATGCTCATCATTTCAATGTTCTGCACTAACTTAGGTAGACCACATCAACTATTATGCAAGTGCCGCACAAAAACACATTGGGATCTCAATTCGACACACTTCCAGTTCACTTGTCAATTTCCGTAGGTCATCACCAATTTAAAACACCGCACAAATACAATACTGAAAATGCATTCTTGCTTAGATGGCCTATCAAAGATCACAACGGCTATGAGAAACCACAAGGGATCTGGCTAACTACTTCTTGAGTAGAGATTAAACAGATCACAAACCTTAAGGCCCTCCTACCGTACAGTCATCACTGTCAGAATTATTTGCATAATTGCATTAGAACCTACTTTTGTTGAATTCAAAAGAGCAAATAAGTAAACAAAAAGGTTACCTTGCAATGGTGCAGGTGCAGCTCAAACACGGGATGGTCACGTGACCAGTACGGAGCAAGAAGACACGAGCTCGCGGCTTCGAATTCTTTCTTCCGCGGAATGTGCCGGAGTTAGACAATTCAGTTTATGACTGGTGGGCTCATACACTCGTGGTCCCACATTTGGGGTACTCTTTAGTTTGTGGGTAGAGAAATGGGTGAAGACAGTACTGGCGCGAAGCGTCGGAGGTGGGCCGGCTAGAGTGGTCACGTGAGTAGTTTTTGGGCTTTGGGCCTATTTTTCATTTCGGTTTGAGGAAGGAACGGCTCGAGCTGTTCTGGCACATATTCATGTTGTGCTTGTTGCTGGGTTTGCAACCTCTCGCCTCCGCCAATCCTATACGGAGGTCGCCCGACGGGATCGTTACGATCGGACAGCTTTAAGATTCGTGCGAGAACGCATCCGACGATCGAGCTCCTTTCTTCCTCCTCCGGTCTCCCCGACGGCGACGGCGACGGCGACGAGCCCGGCGAAGTTTAGCGCGGCAGAGGGCGGCGGCCGCGGATCCGGCGGCGGGAGCCGCCGAAGACGATGGAGGAGGGCGGGGCGGGGGCGGCTCGCCAGAGAATCCCTTCATGCGCAGGGTTTGTACCCCCAATCTCTCCTCCTCCTCCCTCCGGACATAGAAGTGCGGCCGGCAGGCCGAACCGGCGGAGGGCGGCGCGATGCGGGTGGCGCGGCGAGGCAGCGGGGACGCCGCCGCCGCGGTGGTGGCCGCTGGTGGGCGGGGTAAGGGCGGGGGCGTCCCTTCCCGCCAGGTTAGCGCGGCGGCGGTCGGCAGCGGAGGCGGCAGCCGCCGGAGCCGGGCGGGAGGCGGAGACGGCGGGGGCGAGCACGACGACGGCGGTTGAGGGCGGCAGCGCGGCGGTGGCGCGAGGAAGAAGAAGGGCTGTCGTTGTGGGCCGAGTTTGTGCAGGCCGTGGGCCGTTCGATCGACGGTTAACCGTCGGACGGGCTACGCATAGGACGTCCTCTCGCCTCGCCTCTACAGACTTGCAGTTGACGATCCACTCGCCGCTGCGCTTCAGCATTTCCTCAAACAGTTCGCGCGCGCCGCCGCCGCGCCGCTTCTCCAACCAGGCATCAGGCCACCGGCCTCCGCCGTGCGCCCAACCCAAGCCGCCCGCTTCCCCCTTTTGCGATGCAGAAGGTGCGGCTCAAATGGGTGAAGAACCGTGGCCTGGACCACCTGATCGAGCGTACCACCTCTATCCGCGCGTCCTGCCTGCTGCTCGACCACCTTGCGCGCCTCCCCGCCGCCTCGCCGGTGCCGGCGCGCTCGCTCGCGCGGCTCCAGAAGCCGCTCGGGCTCACGGTCCCCGTGCTCCGCTTCCTCCGCCGCCACCCCACCCTCTTCGCCGAGCAACCGCACCCGCGGTTCCCCACGCTGCCCTCCTTCTCCCTCACCTCCGCCTCCCACACTCTCCTCGCCCGCCTCGCCGACGCCTCCGCGAGCGACGCGCACCTTCGCCTTGCGCGCCTCCTGCTCCTCACCCACTCCAGGTCGCTCCCGCTCGCGTCAATCCTCCCGCTCCGCTTCGACCTTGGCCTCCCGTTCAACTTCGCCACGGCCTTCCCGTCCTCACACCCCGGCACCTTCGCCGTCGCCAACAACCGCATCTCGCTACGCTCCGCCTCCGGCCTCCCTGATGATATTGCTGTCTCCTCGCTCCAGCGCCGGCACGCCGCGGCCATCGACGCCGCGACTTACCGCACGCTGTCGCGGCCGCCGTCCTCGTCGAGTGTGCCCCTCGCGTTCCCGATGCGGTTCCCGCGCGGATACGGTGGGATGAAGAAGGTCAAGGCTTGGATGGAGGAGTTCCATCGGCTTCCCTACATCTCGCCGTACGACGACGCGTCGGGGATCGACCCCGACAGCGACATCTATGAGAAGAGGAACGTTGGATTGCTGCATGAGCTGCTCGGGCTGACAGTGCACAAGATGGTGCGGAGGAATGCCATTAGGCTACTCCGGGAGGAGCTGGGCCTGCCGCACAGATTCACGAGGCTGTTCACACGGTACCCCGGGGTGTTTTACTTGTCATTGAAGTGCAAGACAACGACAGTGGTGCTCCGAGAGGGGTACGAGAGAGGGAGGCTAGTGGAGCAGCATCCCCTCGCCGCAGTGAGGGACAAGGTGCACTATGTGATGCGCACTGGGGTACTGTACCGCGGGAAGGGCTTGTCGAAGCTTGTTCTGGACGATGATGGAGCTGAAGAAGATGGTGCCCTTGATGGAGAGGAGGAATTTCATGGCGACGGGATGGATGAGGATGCTGATGTCGAATGCTTCGGAATGGAGATTGTGGATGATGACGGGTCTGCTGAGTACGAGGAAGATGAAGGCGAGAGTGATGGTTGACACGGACTGATCGTCTTTTGTTCTGAATTTTGCTGTATTTAGTGTGGTGCTCTTCCTGTCACTGGGATCAATTCAGTTAGAGGCAACATAGGAGAAGTTCTGCAAAGCTGTTGTGGACTGCTGTGAGTATCATGTTCTGGCAAAAATTTTGGTGTATGCTATATTTGCTACTTAAGAATTTGCAAGCTATTGCGGACTATTAGTATCTCTTGTCTATGATTTCAGAAAAAAAAATTATCTCTTGTCGATTCTTAGTTGGGGAGGTAAAGCATATGCTTACAGATCTGTTTATAGCATGACAGTTATTCACAAGTCCATAGTATGAAAGATATATATCAATTCTTGGGAATGTTGAGGAATGCTCGAAATTAAATGAAAGTTATGGTTGCCTTTCTGATTAGTTAAATGACTCCTTGTATGATCAGATAGATTTGTTACCTGTTGGTTTCTAGTGCTACCATTTTAGTAATTGCATTTGTTACATGAGTAAACGTTACAAGATGTCCACACATTCTATAGGGCATCACTATCATCTACTTGAACTACCTTAAACTTTATGTTTGATTTTTATGGCCAGCTAGAAATAACTGATGCCAATTTGATGAACAGAAAGTTTAATTCTCTCCTCCGTCATAAACATGAACTCAAATTACAGTTCCCACCACTTAGATTTGGATGTTTTGGCAGAAGCTTACACTCCATTACAATGGCAAAGTGGCACTTTCAGAAAGTTAAATAGAAGTTGATATTATTACAACTTAGCTGTGTGACAAGCTTTGACTTTACTTAGAAAAGCTATGTTTAAACATGGCACCACACCTTGTTCACTTCATCAATGTCTAAGTGATGCTCTGCATTAAAACTAAGTCAAATACACATATGGTGGGATCATGTTTCAAGTTATACCTTATTTTATGTTTACAATCTTGAATGAAAATGGTAGTCTGGCCTTTTTCACATACCTTGATTTGATCAGAACCGACCAAACTAATCCAATTGGATGCAATCATACTGAAATTTGGATTTGGCAGATTGAAGCAAGAAGCTGGGCGAGGCCGAAGACAAACATTTCCTGCCAGCATGTAGCACTTCTGCATTGTCCATTTTCCCTTTCTGTTTGCTTCCTTTCTTTTTTCCTGGTGCTACAGCCACCAGTAATCTTGTTCCTTCCGCTTAAATGCTTAATATCCATCAAGCCAGCAATGCCAGGTCTTTCAAAAGTATGGCCCGGTAATGGAATATGAATATGACTAGGTTGTCTGAGCTCGTGTCAAGCAGTAATTCCTCTGTCAATCAGCCTCTATCATGTGTAGCTTACTTTCGTTGACCTCAGAACCTTTGCAATGCCCATAGCCATGTTTGAAGACAATGGAATCAAACCGCCGCATTGAACTTCTTAGTGTGGAACATTCTTTTTGGTATTTCTGTTTTTAATAAATAGCCATTATGAAGTTTCTTTAGCTTTATTAGAAGATGCCTACAGTTTCATTTTTTAGTTAATAGATCTCTTAATTTTCTCTTTCGAAAAATATCCTAGAGTTTTCACAACCTATTCTACTTCCTAGCCATTAAGATATGCAGATAGTACCTTGAAGATAGAAATGATGTGAACATGCGCTCGTGGATTAGCTGATGGAGCGTAGCTGTTAGTTTTGTGCTGCAATAGGTCAGTACTGTAACAACTGCAATCAAGTTTCGGTATTAAGCCAGCTTTTTTGGTATTTAGCGGTAGCCATATTGGCTTGATCTAATCCATAATTATGTTGGCGCTCTGTTGCATTGTATACATGTCCTCATATATGCATTTCTTGAGTTTATAAGTTTAATAAACTTGACATAGATGTTATGTGTCCAATGTCTTATAAGTTCTAACATCGCATCTTTTGTAGTTACGTATTGTCATAGTATCTCTTGTGTGATGTGCTGTTTTTGCTGATCTGTGTTTAGTGAGCACTCACGTGCAAACTGGAATGAGTTTAACCTCTGTCCCCTGATTATTCACATCTCATGATCTTAGTGGCATTTCTTGTCAGTTCTGCCAATTACACATTGAATGTGTTCTCTGGTCATAACTATCAATGTATTCATGCTCCAAATGGGAACACAAAGGTTAGATTGTTCAAACCTTTTCCAGTGCAACCCAACTCAACAGGCCAGGCAACATGTTTCAAATTAAGCACCATCTGATTTGGGTATCCAAATTCTAGACTGCCTAACAGTATGGGTACTGTAAAACCTGTTCAAGTTTTTTTTTTAGATGATTTTCAGTTCTTATCTTTTTATAACCGTAGAGAAGCAGATGAGAAATAAGTTATGGATTTATGTATCATATATATTGATACCATGGTTGTTCTCTCCTATTTGAATTAGTGTCTCTAGTAAACTTTAGCATATTGTGTTTGCAAATAAAATCATGTGGGACTCAAGTACTTTTTTGAGCTCTGGCTTTATAGTTCTTAAAAGAGTTAAAGAGCAAAAATGTGTTACACTGTTCTTTTTTATATGCAAATTTTGATGGCACTGTTCTACTTATATATTGAATTAGCTATCAGCCTGTCATAGTTTCATGATACTACTGGATTATGAGTTCAGAACCAGAAAAAGATTGCATGTTCTTTCCTTCATCATAAATTGATTGGGTATCATATGTGCCATGATAGTCATTGAGGCCTTATTAAGGATCTATCCGGAGCTACTTTTGAGCAATAGAATGGTTTGATATCATTTTGTACCCAATGCACTGGTCTGGCCATCTGTGATGTATTTTATCTTGGCAAGACATTCTGAACTTACAATTTTAATACTTTGTTGAACTGTTTTGTCTGTAGGTGGTGCACTACACCTGATTATTGTCTGGTGGCCTTGGACTTGAAACAGAAACTATTTTTCATAAGAAGATTTTCTGTTTAGTTCCGTAATCTGCGCTACTGCATTCCACCAAAGACGACAGCTTGTGCGGTTTGCATACAATCTTATTCCTTTTTCGTCCATATTTATTATGAGCAATCCAATTCTCTTGTGTTTTCATTTCCTATGGAGTTACTATCATGGTAGCAGTATCGACTGACACCATCTTTAAGATATCGGTTTTGCTTTTCAATAGTGACATCAAATTGGTAATGGGTGGCAACAACATCCCAAGAACAAAGCAGTGACTAGTGGCCTCTCCATTTATTTTGTTTTCCTTTTAGATTTATTGGCCCCTTGATCCATGTGTTCTATATTTGCTTATTGCTCGATTACTCACCTGTCCTTTGTATTGTTTCTCCAACATGGCATATGCGCTGCTATTTCTGCTGGCTTATAAAACTGCAATCCCCAACATCCCAAAATTTGAATCTCTGCGGAAAGTAATGCCAGTCTTGTATATATTATATCAAGTCACCAGGAAAAATAAAAACGGGTGCTTGTGTGTGAAGCTGCTCGCCAGGTCTAGAGGCTGCAAGCCCTGCAAGTCTCTGTCTGCCGTGCGAGAGTAACCATGATGAACTGAGGCAAATGAGGCATATTCAGGGCCAGGTCAAGGGGAAACCCCACAGCCTCACGTTATTCAGCCTTTTTATCAAGCTAAAGTTGCTGTTCATCATAGGAGAGATGAGAGTAGATGCATGCTCCAGAAGACCAGAAGTGAACTCTGCTACTTTCCTGGATTCCAATGCCCAGATGGATGGAGGGCCGGGGAAGGAGACCAATTTGTTACCTGGGTAGACATACTCTATGCCAATTTGCATGAAGTTTGGCAAAAAGAATTGGCCCTTGGGGGCCACTGGTTGTTGCTTGAGTAGAGCCAATCCCGATGCCTCATACTAGCTTAACTAATGGGGCCAGCTGAAATTAGAATGCAAAGCTAATCATTACATCATGCCTCCTCCTTGATGATGGTCCTTGGCTTTTGCACCCACCTTTTTTCTACTGTTCACAGCACGCATCATATTGCCTAGGGTTGAGGAGCATATTGGGTTAAACTTGTAGAAGGAAATCATGCTTAAATATTCCTAAGCTTTTGTACCTACACTAGTTAAGTGACTTAGCCCAAAATATGTTTAACGCACGAAGATTTATAATAACCATAGCAATTTTTGTTTGAAGATACAACATAGCAGTTCTTAAGCCTGCCGGCATGAAGTTAAAAGTAGTAATCTAATTCATGACACGTGATTTTCTTGGCTCTGCTTTTGACATCAGAACGAGGAGCTATCATTCACAACATACATCTGAATATCTGATTATGAATCTGAAGGTGCAGGTATGCAGGCAGTGCATGGAAACTGCAACCGGAAATCTGGCTGCAGAATTGGGCAGTGTGGAAGCATGAGAGCCCTACGAAACCTGCTAATTGCATGCACATACGCTTGATTGTTGTCCAGGATTCCATGTCCGTGATTCGTTTCAGATCATCTTGGATTTTTCTCCCTTCTTTTTTCTGCTTGTTTTGTTTTTGACATACTCTCCTGCAATACGTCAGCTTCAGATCCGGTCACTTAAGTTGATATATCTGGCTGTAATGTAATTTTTTTTATGACTGGGTAAATAGTTGCATAGGTTTTTTAATAAAAAAGGAGATTGAATAAAAATTCTGTGTCACTCCTATGGGATGGGGTTTTTTTTATCTACCCGTTTATATGCGCATATGGAACCACGACCTGCTCCCCGGAAAAAAGGAAAGTTATCTGAGAATGAAGTTTTAGTATTAGAGCAGCAAGCAGTTTGAGTTGAAGAGTTATCATGTCACTTTCCATGCGCTTTAACTGCTAATTCTTTCATTTTTTTTCTTGGATTAAACTGTGGCTCTTAATATTGTCAGGTTACTTCACTGTCATTTCAGTTACCTGATTCTTTCCGAAATACTTTTGGAAGGGGTGTGATGTACAGCGCCAGAAGTTGATAGACCAAAAGGAGCTTGCCGAAAACCTAATTGTTTCGGTCAACAGACAAAAACCATTCTCAAAAGCAGGACAGGTACGATGCCATATGGTCCTGCGGGGATCATTAGGGGCGGGAGGAGAAAGAAAGGCAAAAGATGGGGAGGACAGCCTATGTAGGGTGAGTTGACGACTTGTCTTCTTGTCCTGACAACCACTCCCGCATTGTGCCATCACGGGCCTGCCTTATCGTATCCAAAGCCACCTACGTGCCGTAGATCCTTTTGATTAGTCTGCTAATTGCTCTCACTAACACCACCTACCTGAAAGATAGACCATCATCAGATGCCACCATTATGCGCACTTGGTATGACATATACCAATAAGAGGCGCCATTGATTTTGAGGACGTGACTTGCCTTTTTATACCTTTCAGCATCCGGTTAGTAGTTTGGAACCAGGGGAATCGGTAGCAATTTTTGTTTTTCAGCTGTTTACATTAATATTTTCCTTGAAAATGGTTTTCATCTTTCCTGGAGACTGGAATCAGATGATGGTATGGTATGTACCTGCAACTCAAGTAGTCTTGGAAAGTTTCGTTCCTGGAGACACGAACACTCAGTGCAAGCTGTATGTTTTTCTATCTTGGAAAGTTTCGTTATTTTTCTCTTGTTTGGTATCAACTTTACATATCATACGATCTAATAATTGGAGGAAAATACGTTTGGAACTCATTCCAGAACAGATATATCTCTTCATTTCATTCTTTGGGTAACATCAACCATGATTAAAGAGTGAATAGGCGATCAGGCAGTATAAATGGCATCAGTCAATAGGTTACGCATGCTCCTTTCTTTGGGTAACTGGGTTGCAGCACCCCAAGGAAGTGATGGTGACAGATGGGCCCCTTGTAGTCCAAAAGAGCCGCAACATGGTCCCGCGCTTCGGGCCCAACGTCTTCGGAGGCTCCGACCCGTTTCTATACACCAATTAATTCATTTTAGTTCAGGCTTTAAAAGAAATCATTTTCGGCGATATTTGTAACTTTAATGAAACAACAGTTTGCGGTGCTTAGAATTATTTTTTCAGTAAAGTTTCTTTCTATACTATTTCGCAAACTGTAAATGGTTATAATATTAGTCCTGGGTTCGATTTTCCGTGAGAGCGAATTTTCTAGGATTTAATGGCTTTGTGTTTTCAGTGGTAGGCGACGTGGCCGTCGACAGCGAGGCGCCAGTGGTGACTTCGTCAATTTCGAGGATTTGCCGGCTCAGTCTTCGAAGATATTTATAGAGGTAGGGGTTGCGTATGTGCGTTCATAGAGGTGAGTGTGCGTGCGTTTGTGAGTGTCTGAGTTGTACTATATAATCGAAAAAAAATATCACAAGCATTTTTAATGTGATTCATGCATGATTAAGGTATCTTATCAGCATTTTCACACACACAAAATGGGTAAGGATACCGTACATCATCACAATTTCTGAGGACTGTCCTGCTTGATTTTTTCCTCTGATCTCAACCTAGGTTGCATGCAGGGTTCGATCAACGACAAAGAAGATAAAGAATGGACCAGAGTGAACAAAGCTACTTGATTAGGGAAAGTAAACCGGAGGTTAGCGGCGGGAAACGCTGCTGTCTAGGGGAATCCCACGCGCCGCCCCGCGCCCTTTACTGCGTTCTCTGTATGCTTCACTAATTTCCATTGGTAAAAAAGGCAGGAAATAAAAATCCTACGCCCCCACCCCACCACCGAGCTCCACAGTTACCACGCCTTTCGCTTTTGCTTTTGTCCTCCACTTCCCGTCCTCACGAGAGGAAAGAGAGGGCGTGCGAGTGCGGAGTTACCCGGGAACTAGTACAAGCGAGCAGTAGTAACGCTGGTGGGCGGTGGCGGGGCGAGTAGAGAGCCAAGAACACGGAGAGCACCGCGGCAGCCTTCCCGGGATCTCTGCCTCCCCCCATTCGAGGTGCTTCTTTTATTCTTGTTCAGTTTCTTTGCTCGGGTCGGTTCTTGTTTTCTCAGGGAAGCGCCGGTTTCGGCTCGTCTTTGTTGGTTTCTTTGGGCTCTTTGCGTGCGGGAAAGATCTGAATGCGGGTGGGTGCATTTCCTGGTTGCAAGTTGGGGATTTCAGGACTGGGAACCGTGGGGTGGAAGGAACCTAATGCGTAATTTGGTGGGTTGTTGTTTTCTTAAGAAAGTAATGTCTAATCCGTTGGGATTGAGCGATGCATTTGTGTTTTGCCAGGGACGCGAAGGTGGAGTTCCTCCTACTCCGGAGAGTTGCTTCGCGTCGTCGTGCCCGGAATTGGAGCGGAAGCAGGTTGGATTCTGGAACCCTTTGGATTGAAGAGTAATTATGGTCTTCTTCAGCTCCTTAATCTTTTGGTGCCTCTTGTAGGTGTAGCCGTGGAGTGCTGGTGAAAGCCTGCGTATCGCCACGATACACGCTACTCTTTTCGGTGAAAGCCGTGGAGAGAATTGCTCGGGAATTTCGCCTAGAAGAGACGAAATCGTTGTTGGTGGTTCTGCACTTGTTATGCTGAGGTTAGATGGAGGCAGTGGATAAGATTGCCGAGCCTAAAGACCCTTTGGTCGTCACTGCTCGGAAGGTTCAGAGTTTGGAGCCGCCGATACCGATAAAGGCCTCATGGAAAGGGAAGAACTCCCAGCAGCATGATGAGAAGGATTTGCTAGCTGATGGTGAGGAGAGCTTCCGGAGCCTGGATTCCTCAGACGAGGGTGGCCGGAGCTCCTTCTCTGGGGCTAGCCACCCTCCAGAGCCAATTGATATGGATATTATGAAGACAGTCTATGTTGCAATTGATGAGGAGAAGTCCGAGCTACCGGTGTCTTTAGTGCGAGGCCTGTCGGCGAAGGGGCCTTTCATAGATGACCTCTCGGTCCATGTTACTGGCACAAAGGCAAACGTGGTGGTAGCAACAGGTGGTGCTGAAGGCTTGGCTGAAGAGAGGAAGGTGTCTAGTTCTGCAGTGGCATCGGTGGCCACAGCACGCTCGTCTCAGGCTACATCTTTGCCTCAGGACTCAGAGGAGAAGGAGTGTGTTTGGGATGCTTCACTCCCTCCCAGTGGCAATGTTAGCCCACACAGTAGCATTGACAGCATGGGCGTCGTCACCGCCATGAGCACTCTGAACAGCTGCACAAGCACATATAAAAGTGAAGCCATAGCTAGTGAAGCAATGCTTACTGTAGAGAGAAACTCTGGAAGTGTAAAAGGCATTCGAGGTGATATGCTAGAAAGTGCAAAAACTAGCATGAGTCGAGCAAGTGACAGCAGTGGTGTTAGCGATGACAGCAGCTGGAGCCATATCACTGGAGGTGCCAACAAGCCTCACAAGGGGAATGATCCTAGATGGAAGGCAATTCATGCTGTACGGACTCGTGATGGCGTGCTTGGTATGAGCCATTTCAGACTACTCAAACGCCTGGGTTGTGGTGACATTGGCAGTGTCTACCTCTCAGAATTAAGTGGGACTCGGTGCTACTTTGCAATGAAAGTAATGGACAAGGCATCCTTGGCCAGTAGGAAGAAGTTGAATAGGGCTCAAACTGAAAGGGAGATTCTACAACTTCTGGACCACCCGTTCCTCCCAACTCTGTACACACACTTTGAGACCGATAGGTTCTCTTGTTTGGTCATGGAATTCTGTCCAGGTGGTGATCTGCATACTCTGCGACAGAGACAACCGGGAAAACATTTCTCTGAGTACGCTGCTAGGTAATCTACATTAAAGCATGGTTAATTTTTTTTCAGTAATATAGCTTGTTAGTACTAGAGTAGAGTAACCCACATCAATGAATGCACATAAACTTATCTATTGGGATTTTCTTAACAAAATTTCATGGACAGTGATTTTGTCACTGTAATTTACCGTTAGATTTATTGTCTCGTGTTACAATGTTATTTCAAATACTATTGGGCTTTGTGAAGAATCTAATTTTGTGCAGTTATGCTATTGTGCAAAATTTCCAAATAGACTCTTTGGTCTTATAACCTTTGAGACTATGTGCAGATAACAAAGTGCATCCATGGAGGTTCCTTAAAATCTTTGTGTCATGATTAGCAACGATCAAGTGAAATATTCTAACTACATTGTAGTTTTATTTCACCTTTCGAACACTTCAATAGCTGCTTATCGTGCTGAATACCGACCTTTCTAATTGCAAGAAATAACATTGTGTTCTGATTCTGGGCAGGTTTTATGCTGCAGAAGTACTTCTAGCTCTAGAATATCTGCACATGTTGGGAGTTGTCTACAGGGATCTCAAACCAGAAAACGTTCTAGTGCGTGATGATGGCCACATAATGCTCTCAGATTTTGACCTCTCCCTGAGATGTGCAGTCTCTCCTACACTCATCAGAGCATCAACTTTTGATTCTGATCCCAGAAGAGCGGGCGGTTTCTGTGTACAACCTGCATGCATAGAACCTACTTCGGCGTGTATGCAGCCTGCCTGCTTCTTGCCCAAAATCTTCGGTCAGAAGAGCAAGAAAAAGACTCGAAAGACAAGGTCTGAGCTGGGACAGAGTACCACCACCCTGCCTGAGCTTGTTGCCGAGCCAACATCGGCCCGATCAATGTCGTTTGTCGGGACGCACGAATACTTGGCCCCTGAAATCATCAAAGGTGAAGGCCATGGAAGTGCTGTTGACTGGTGGACCTTCGGCATCTTCCTGCATGAGCTGCTATATGGCAAAACACCATTCAAAGGGTCAGGCAACCGTGCCACGTTGTTTAACGTGGTCGGCCAGCAGCTAAGATTTCCAGAGTCGCCGTCGACAAGCTACTCAAGTAGAGACCTAATCAGGGGGCTCCTGGTCAAGGAACCACAGCACCGCCTCGGCGTGAAGCGGGGTGCAACAGAGATAAAGCAGCATCCATTCTTCGAGGGCGTGAACTGGGCTCTCATCCGCTGCAGCACCCCTCCTGAGGTTCCAAGGCCCGTCGAGGCTGAGCTGCCAGTGAAGTACGGGGTGGCGGAGGCGATCGGGAGCAACAGCAAGAGGATAGTCGGCGCGGATGTGAAGTCGGGCGGGAAATACCTGGACTTCGAGTTCTTCTAGAGTAGTGACCAGTGATTTTTTTTTTCCTATTGTTTGCATATTGTTGGTGCTCGGTCAGTTTGGTGTTGTGTGATGCAATGTGGCGGTGTGTGTCTCGCCATCAATGCGAAATTCTCGGATCTGAATTGACCACAATCAGATAGATGTGTTTGCATACCGAAGCATCTCCGCATTTCACATTTCTGTAGGGATAGGCGTAAGCTTGATGCACTTCCTGGACATTTGAGGAAGCTGAAACGAATGGAGATGCGGGGAGCATTCTCATGATCTGACAGATGCACAAATAGAAAGTATATGCTGCAACACATAGGCTTTCTCTTGCTGCTTTTGCTTATGCTATGCACCAGTTGGCCGGCTCTTTCATGAGCTTGGGCAGGTGTCCCAGGAACAGGGTGCTGTGCCTGGGTTTATGCGTCCGCCATCCTTGCTGCGGGGCGGGATACACCCGCACCGCCAATGCCCGTGCTCCGTGGCGGTGTGGTTGTTCAAGGAGCACCGCACATGGGCTGGACGCCGAGCTCAGGGTTGGGCAGGGCGTTCAGGAGGAACATTTCCCAAAGAGAAAAGTCTAATTGGCCTTCCCTAGCTATTAGAGGTCGCGTAATTTTCACTCTCAACTATAAAACCGGATATCTGATACTCTGAAATCATCACCCAGGTGTAATTTATCTTCCTGGGCGGTTTTGTCCTACGTGGCACAGTAAGTCCCACGTGTCAGGTGCCACATCATTCTTTTTTTCTTTTTTCTTTTTTTTTCCTCTCTTCCTCTCTTCTTCTTTTTCCTCCCTCTCCCCTACCCCCGCCGCCGCTCGTCACTCCGACGCCCGCTCCAACCACCGCACCGCCATGGACTCTCCTCCCCCTCCCCTCAGCCCTTCGCACCCGACCCCGTCCTCTCCACCTCCTCGTCCTCCTTCTCCTCGTCCACTGGCTCCGCGTCCCCCCTCTCGCCAGACACGCCTTCCTTCTAGGGATCCTCCTCTGCCGGCCGGCCCAAGGGGGGATGCGTTGGAGGGACGAGTCCTCGAGCGTCTCCTCCACCACTTCCTCGGTCTGCCCCTTCCGCGAGCTGTTCTATCCCCGGTGCGCCCAGCGGTGGCGGCGGCAAAGGCGGCGGTGCCAGCTTCCGGTGAGCCGGCTTCCAATGAATTGAAGTGATGGTGTGCTTACCAGGGAGAAGCGCGGGCGGACGAGAGGAGGGTGGTTGAGCTGCTGATGAGGAACACCGACGAAACTATGCGCTCGCAGCGGCCTGAGCAGGACGACACGCAAGTGAGCATGGGGCGGCGGCGTACGGCGCCCCGCTCGTCAACGCCGGCGACGATGAGAATTGCTGGAGCATCAACTCTGTGTCGTCGCCGCTACCCTGCTACTTCGTCGCCGGGCCCCCGCGCATCACCGTTCCCACCTCGCGCCAATTCCCAGACCACGATTGGTGCGCGCCGGAGAAGGCCCGCCCGGCGACGGCGCCGCACTTCTTTCATCAGGAAAGAGAAGAAGAGAGGAAGAGAGGGAAAAAAAGAAAAAGAAAAAAGAATGATGTGGCACCTGACACGTGGGATCCACTGTGCCACGTAGGACAAAACCGCTCTCAAAACCGCCTAGGGAGGTAAATTGCACCTGGGTGATGAGTTCAAAGTATCAGATATCCGGTTTTATAGTTAAAGGTGAAAATTGCGCGACCTCTAATAATTTAGGAGGCAAATTAGACTTTTCTCTTTCCCAAATGGCCTGATCGTCCTACCCGTCCAACGGCGTCACGGGCGGAACGAAATCGTCGGCCGTTGCTATTATAACGGCACGACTGTGCCGTTCTTCATCCCAACCGCAGTTTCCAGATTCAACGATTGCGATCTGTTCTATAAAGCAACAGCCCGTGGTGTGCATCTTTCCAGGCCTTCTCAGGCCCAACTTAGGCCCAACGCAGCGCTCGTCGCTTTCGCAGCACCTCCAACTCGTCTTCCCCACGCGCATATCAGCAACTCTCTCTCACGGTCTTTCTCACCAGGCCTTGTGATTATGTGATTACCAATTTACTCGGCTCAATCTTACCGTCAGAAAACATGTTTAGGCCGCTAAAGGTAGCTATGGTTTGGCTCCTCCAATCTGGTTCCTTGAGGCACGCATCATGGCGCGGGCGACAATGATTGATTGGAAATCGTAAAACAACAGTCTGGCGGCGAGCACCCGAGCAAAGGATTACCAGCAGCAGGTCCGCAATGATCATATGTTTGATATTCACTAAGCCGACGTGGTGTCCGTAGATGAGACGACAAACAATGCAAAGCTTCCCCTGCTGCCTATATCTCCTCTCTGTTTCCGTCACGGCAACAGGCAGGAGCTTAATCGTTGTTCAGGTCAGATTGCCGATTTAATGGGCCTAATTAAAGGCCTTTGGGCTAGTAATTAACGTGTGAGAGGGAGTCATGTACGTCATAGGTAAAACGGCAGGTTGTGCCGTTATAATAGCAACAGCAGAGGATTTGATTCCGTCACGGCCAGGGGCAGCGCGGTGCCCGCCGCCGGTGGCATTGATGGAGCCGTTCAGGAGGCGGAGCTTGGTGCCACCTGAACCTTCTTTTGTTTTTATTTTCTTTTTCTTTTTCCTCTTTTTTTTTGGATTAAGTCGCCGCGGCCCAAAGCACATTTGGGCCCAAATTCGCAACCGCCGCGGCGAGCACCTCAACTGAAAACGCTGCGTCCTCTCAAAAAAAAAAAAAAAAAACTGAAAACGCTGCGCAGCTGATACGCCGCCGCTGCCCTCAAAAAGGGGGAAAAAAGCTGATACGCCGCCGAACCTCACCAAACGAGACCGCCGCCTGCCGTTGCCGCCGAACGCCGATACCCTCATCTTCCGTTCCTCCGGTGAGCTCCTCGCCATGGGGAAACGATGGCTCCCCCTCGAGGCCAACCCGGACGTTATGAACCAGGTACACTCCCTGTCTCCCTCTCCCACCTCCTCTTCCGCTCTGGTAATCCGGCTCCGTTCCGCCTCGGCCTCTCGGCTCTCCCCCGCTCACCTCACGCCGCCCTCCGTTACGCGATCGTTGCAGTTCATGTGGGGACTGGGGGTTCCCGCGGACGTGGGGTTCTGCGACGTGTACGGCCTCGACGACGAGATGCTCGCCATGGTACCCCAGCCGGCGCTCGCCGTCCTCCTGCTCTATCCCCAGGTGATCCCCCCGATTCCTAGTCGGCTCTGTGTCCGTCGGCCCTAGTTGCTTGAATCTCTTTGCTTACTTTATCTTTTACCGCGCTTTGGTGGGCAGGATCGGAACAAGGAGACCCAAGCTTTAACTGCCTCGTCAGTGGAGACCAAGGTGACGAGTGACGACTGAATTGTCTGGTTAATGAGTGATTGCTTGTTGGCGCATATGTGCAACGCCTGGAGGATTAATGGGTTGATTGATCTACTAGTTCCGAATTAGCTTGTTTTGTTAAGAGTATAACATAGTCATAAGCTGTACACTTCACTGGTCAGGTCTGTGCCACTCATTATTGGGAAGTTACAACGATAGATTTTGGCTAGTTCTTCCAAATCGATGTGATACACTGTAAATTTTGTGCATCAGCTCAGGTTAGATGGAGATATTAATGCATTTAGTGCACAAATCCATGCAAGCTAACTGCTATAGATCATAGATGATCCTGCTGGAAGGCCTTACTGCGTTGTTATGAAAAGAAAATTCAGAATGCTCTACTGTTGCAAGGAATATCTTTTATAGAGTGGTAGGCCTTGTTCTTTCTAATGATAACTTTGCAATCACCAAGATCTTATACTTCATATGTTACGAGAAATGATAAAAGAAATTACTGTTGCAGCTTGTTTTCTTATTTTTCTTCCCCGACTTATAAGTGTGCATATGTGCTAAACTGACATATTGTTACTTCTATTATAAACGCAACAGAACGGATTATTCAAACCTGTAGGCTGTAGCGATACTTTCTGGTTACTTATGAACTTATACTATGAATAATTCATGTAAGTTATTCTTCGATTAGAAGCATACTGTTTGATTTAATAAACCCAACTAGCTTCGTCCATTATAGATGAAATCTTCTGGTCTTATTTTCCAGTGATAGTTCGGTTGTTATCTAGGAATCTCAACATGTTTGGCATTCTTATAAATTTTCTATGAACCCTGTTATCAATGATTCTTTGTCATTGATTCTAAAACTAAATAATCCAGGAGCCCAGCAAGAATGTATATTTCACGAAACAGACTGTTGGGAATGCCTGCGGAACTGTTGGTATTATTCATGCACTAGGGAATGCTGCTTCCAGAATCAAGCTAGGTAATATATTTCCAAGATTTTGAGCTCTTTTAACTTTTCAATATCATTTGTTTTCATGTCTCAGAATAGCTCTCCAATTGGTCCAAGCATTTCCACATACCTGCTTTGGTCATAGTTGCCTTTCAGGTCATTCAGTTTCTTTTGTGTTACAATCCATTTGATCAGCAACTGTAATTTACATGATCCCTTGAAAAATGCAGACAATCCCTCAAGAACCTTCCTGTTCGGTACTAGTCTTTCACCTTTATTGGAATTTGATCTGTACTTTTTCTTATAGGTGAGGGGTCATATTTTGATAGGTTTTATAAACGAACTGCTGACATGGACCCTATCCAGGTTAGTGTTATATATGTTATGATTACAATCCTTTCTGGTCAACCGAGATGACTTTGCCTCCTTTATTGAATATATAAATTGTAAGTGCTTTATATTTTCAGCGTGCTGCATTTCTTGAGGAGGACCAAGAGATGGAGGATGCTCATTCTGTTGCAGTTACTGCCGGTGACACAGAGGTTACTATTTTTTTTTTTTAGGAATAAGAGGTTACTATAGTAGTGCCTAATGCATTAATATTTGCACAAGATGCACGCATATATTCGATGAAATGTATGCATTCCATTTTTTTAGAATTTTTGATTGCCAGTGATTCTGGCAATTATAATGCTCCCCATTACCAGTAACTAGCTGGGCACCAACTGCTGGCACCAGATTTCTGACCGAACAGAGTTACAGGTTCCCAGCCACTTTCAGAGAGATTTGCTGACCGAACAGAGTTACAGGTTCCCAGCCACTTTCAGAGCTGCCTGTTAGCCAGCTTACACATTTGCAGTTCTCTAAAAAAAAAAGGTTTACAATTTCCCATTTCCATCATTTGAAAACCACAGTATTCAGTATGAATATCTACAATCTGTGGTGAATTTAGTTGATCATGCGTCATTGTGAGTGTGAAATGGGAATTATTCGGTCATTCACAGTATCAATCGGCAGACCGTTTTAAAGAACTGAAACAAATATTTGACCCGTGTTGGAAGATCTTACTATACTCTGAGGTTGTTTCATCTTTGGTTGCCATCTGACAAATACTTTACTATGCAGGCAAAGGATGGAGTAATTGAGCATTATGTTTGTTTCTCTTGCGTTGATGGTATGTAACAAACGATCTACTGCCAAAGATACCACAGCTGAACTTTTGTACAAATCTCTCAAAATAGTCTGCTGATCACTTATTAGAGCCCTTTATGCTTTATCTTCTTCAGGAGAACTTTACGAGCTTGATGGAGGGAAATCACAGCCAATATATCATGGCCCTTCATCACCCGAAACCTTTTTGCAGGTGATTCAGTCCACTCATGTTATTTCTTTTCATCTGCCACTCTTCATTCATTTTACATTCTTAGCTTGGGAAATAGAAAGGCCTGATGATTGCACATTAAACACCTTAACTATGTGAATTTTCTTTACTGGTGATATCGAATTGTTGACAGCTCTTTGCTGTGACAAGTGACATTGGCGCTGCTTTCACCTAACTAAAGACGATTCTTATGTTTGTTAGCTGCTTGGCAGTATCTTGCTCAAAACATGGGATCTGTACGATGCTTATGCTTTTGGATATCTTTGTGTGCAGGATGCTGCAAAAGTTATAAAAGCAAGGGTCGCGGAGTATTCCCATTCAAACAACTTCAATGTCATGGCTCTTTCAAGCATGTGATAGAGTAGCTCCAGTAGGCCATAAAGTTCCCATTTGCAGCAGCCTCAGTTGTGGTCAGCGTAGAAGTATTTACGATACAGTAGAGTCCAGCAGAGCAGCCTCGGATCATCAGATGTTTTTTTTTTCTGGACTACATGAAAACGAAATAAGACGGGGATCTATAATTGTCTAGACAGGACTCGGTGGTGGGTTCACTATCTCATTTGTACACTGAAGAAACGCCTTCTGTTTTCTGGAAATGCTGTGTGTTGGGGCGGACAGAGGTTTGCAATAAACCGAGCTCCGAGCCTAGGTGCGGCCGTGCGGACCGTGCGGTGCCACCTGCCGAAAGAGGTTCGTGGTAGTATCGTGATGGCGTCGCATTGCGGGAGGGGCGGTCGTGCTGGGACATTTCCATTTCGCCATCTCTGGCATTGGCTTGTGTGTTGTGTCCCCAGTGTGACCGCGATTTCGGCTTTGGCTCAGACGTGGCGACGCACAGCGGTGACCGTGTGCTTCGGAGCTTTGATGGCAGTAACAGCAGCTGCCGGGCCGAGGGGCAAAGCGTTACGGTGTGCAGCATCCACTTCACACAGCAAGGGTCGCGACATTGTATACCGACGGATTCGCGTTAGCCTCTTTGCTCGGGCAGAACACGTGTCCATCAACAGACTCGAGATTCATTCCCGTCATGCTCCAGCGATGACCTTCCATGTCACTCGTCTGAATAAATGCAGAGCAGTGCACACTACTGATGACTGCCTGGATCACGCTCTATACCCTATCGTCGCTTTCCAGCCAAGATAACGTTCCCATTTCCGGAAAACTAGAATGTGTCTCTGCGCATTTGTCGTTTTGGGTTGGAATTTCTTTTACGAATAGTAGATACATTATGCATAATCAAATCGCTCCCATGACATGCAGATATGTCTACAACCCACGAGAAACATGTCAGCTGGGAGGAGCGTCACCTCACGAGTCTCGACTTCCCTGGGACAAACATGTCAAGAGACGTATAGAGAAAAATGTCTCGAAATTGCACATTCGGTGTGAAACCCAAACACTGCATTTTATTCACCATCATAAACATGACATCCAAACTAGACAGGCATCCAGCATGCAGCCCGCCACGCTGCGATCAAGAACAGGAAGACCCAACACACAAGCACATACTAAAAGCACGACATATATAGACAGATACTCCGGAGTACGTAGCCAGCTAACTAGCGCGCTCGTCCGGCGAGCAGAGACACTACGGCAGTGTACGCAGCAAGAGCCGTAGGACAAAGCATGCCGGCGGTGGCGCGCTAGCTAGCGCCGTCCAAGCAGCTGGACATGATCCGGCCGCTCTGGTTGTTGTCCGTTCAAGACCCCTGCGCCTGGTCGATGCGGTGCTGCGCCGCATCCTTGATGTCGCGGGCCTTGGACGCGAGCCTCGCCTTGGCGTGGTCCAGCTGGTCGGCGCCGGGCGGGTGCTTGCCGGTGAGGTACTTGTACATCCACGAGAACACGGACAGCGCGGCGACGCCGAGGCCGCCGGAGGTCATGAAGCCGGCGGCCATGAGCGCCAGCGCGATGACGGCCGGCACCAGCACGGGGCTGAAGATGACCAGCACGGGGGTGGCCACCGTCAGCGCGATGACGGTGCCGGTCAGGATCAGCCCGGACAGCACCAGCATCGACCCGCCGGCCGTCGCGGCCGTCGCCGCCTTCAGCGCCGTCATCAGGGCCGGCTGCTTCTGTTGCTGATGCTGCCCCTCGACGAACATCATCCCGCCGCCGCGGTGGCCCTCGCCGTACCCGCCTCCCATCGCGCCTCTGTGCTCGCGGTCAGCCATGGCCTCGGTCGGACAGTAGCTGGAGAATGCGCTCGCTCGCTGTGTTTAGTAGTAGTGCGATCAGTGAGTGCTGCGATCGAGTGAGGTGGACGAGGGCGCCTGGAAGCGAGTTTATAGCGGGAGCGCGCGCGTGGGGATGAGCGGAGGCGGGGCCTGGCGCGGCCGCGTGGGGCGCATGCGGGACTCGTGTCGGGCGCCGTGCGACACCTGTGGCGGTGTCGCGGCGCGCGCGCAGTCACGGCCGCTCTTCCTCAGGCGATACGTACGAGGTTTTGGACGTCCGGCCGCTTCTAGGTGAGTTGATCGGTGGTTGCCTGGCGATTGTCTTCTGGAATCTGCCGTGGGCCGAATTGCTGCTGCTGCTGCATCGCGTCGTGTGCCTGGGCTACTTCTGCTGGACGAGCAGGATGGTACGCTGCTGCTGCTCCAAGTCCATTTCCATCTGATTTGTGCCCACCACCAGGCCCAACCTCAATTCGGCTGCGTTCATTTTTTTTCCCTACGAAGAGAATCGGAAATGTTGGTGTGCTCTGATTCCGATGCTGGAGCGGAAAGCAAGGAGGATTTCGGCAGTTGAAAAGGTTCGAGTGACTCCGATCCTAGGCAAAAGTCAGAGTCGATCAAATGAACGAACGGTGCTTGGACACGTTAGAATGGCCTCTCTTACTTTACGAGATGGAATCATAGAACCATTCCCCATGGAGGAGCATCAAGCTTTTGCCGTTTCACCTAATTGCGACATTTCTTATTGACCAGGGTAGGGCTGCCTCTGCCTGTAGCACGACCGGCTATTCCAAGTGGTTTTAGTTTACTGCAATGCTCGCATTTGGTCTGCCTGAATTTGGCTGTTACAGTGCTGTACTTCATGTCCAAGTTCGTTAAGTGTTTTTTCTTAAAAAAGAAACTTTTTACGAAGCACAATTGGCTGGTGCCTAAACATTCAGTTCCTTTGTGCACTGGCTTGCGATTATTTTGAAACCTTTTAATTCGAAATTAAATATCCGTTTATCTTTTTTTTCCTTCATTCTTTTGTGAATAATAAAATCGGATGACTGAATTGCATCACTTTACTCCGCATGGCAACAATTCATGAACAGTGCAACACTTTTTCTGCATGACCTGGACTCAATCAGGTGGCAAGCGTGCAAGTTGGCGAGAAATATCATTCTAGTTGGCTGGCAAGTAGAGTCGGAACGTATGGCTTTGCCTTTTGATCCCCTTTCCACCAAGAATACCGAACAAGGTGGCAATTGCTCTCATACTGTAGACGACGCTATGGCCTTGGCCCATCAACAATCAATATTTATTTTCGAAACCATCAAATTATCAGTAGTACTACGTGGCCGGTGGCCCTACTCCAGCTGTGGAGCAACACAGCACTCTAGCTACTAGTCTGCCGGATACTGCCAGGAAGCAGAGTGATTCTCCTTCAGGAACGGTGCTGATCCCTCTTTAGTCTTTACATCAAGGATAAGCACGGAGTTCAGATTTTTTATTCGTCGTTAGGAGTAAAGACGAGGACGATAGCAAAGTTTCGTTGCGTATGCCTTCTCACTCTCGTCTCCAGCACAATCGCAAAGCCGGATGGCGACCGATCTCCCCCACCTCGCCCACTTGCTCCACCGAGAGCTTTCAGCTCCATGACTTTTCCTTCTGTTTTAAGATTAGGATTAGTTAATGTTGCTACCGTGAGCAAGGCTTCTGGTACTACTCCTACGTGCGATGACGCGAACGCTGGCATTTAATTTGTTTTTTCTGCTCGGCTCTGGAATTTCGGTTTCGTATCTCCAGAGGTCAGTGTTTGTTGACTTCAGCCCCTGGTTAGCCGCTAAGATATTTTATCAGTGAATCATGGCGCAATCATCGGTGTGTAGGCCAAAGCAACAGCAACAGAAACTCTCTGCTAGTATAGTTTAACGAACAAAGGAGATTCTTCTTGATCTCATCAACTTACTACAATAAACTTCTGTACAGTTTTACTGAAAAAACCTCACAAGGGAGACTCTTCTCGCCAAGCCCCCACTCTGATGCAAACACTTGAATCCAATAATATCTTCTCTTTTTTTTGTCCACGGTACATTCCCGGACCGCTTCTCCACTTGGGCAAGTTGCATGGAACAAGAGCGCCACCATCCAGAGGCGAGCCGATCCCCAATTGCACCACCACCCAATCGCTACGAGCTTATCGCGTTCCATCCGGTGGAGCTTTCACTGGGCCGCGCGATCGCCGTCGCTTTCGCTCGTCGCCCGGCGTGCACCGTGCGAGTGCAGAAACCGGCTCGCATCCTGTTCTTGCGTGGGCTGGTCAATGCGTCACCGCACACCTCATTGGCTCTGGCACGATGACGTGCTTCGATCGTCGTTGTCGTCTAGATGACAAGCTGCTCCACGCGCGGCGCCATGGCGACCTGCTCGACCGGCACGGCCGGGAACCACGACTGGGCTGGCCGGCTGAGCTGTGAAGGCAAGGGGACCAGCGGCATGGCCATGGTGGCGGCCGCGGCCTCGCCACGCTTCCGCCTCTTCGGCGACCCCGACGAGGAGGACGACGAGGAAGAGGATGATGACAATGACGAGTCCGACGAGGTGGCTGGCTCCGGCGACGGCCGCTTGTCGCCGGCTGTTGCTGCAGCTGCGGCTGCTGCGGCGGTGGCGGCGGCGATCTCGGAGCCGATGCGGAGCGGGAAGTTGAGGAGCGCGCGGGAGCCGCGCATGCGGTAGGCGGCGCGGTCGTAGGCGAGCGCGGCGTCCTCGGCGGAGTCGTAGGTGCCGAGCCAGACGCGCGCGCCGTTCTTGGCCGGGTCCCGGATCTCCGCCGCGAACTTGCCCCACGGCCGCTGCCTCACGCCCCTGAAGTGCTTCCCCCTCGCCACCGCCGCCGCCGCGGCCTCCTCCTCCTCCCGCCTGGGCGTCGCCTCGGTGCCCGGCGTCAGCGGCTCCCGCTCCGAGACGAAATCGAAGCAGGAGCCGCCCTCGTAGGAGCAGCACGAGGCGGAGTCCGCCGGGGACGGCAGCGGCTCCGGCTTGACCGCGGCGAAGGAGCCGTCGGGGAGCCAGCCGTAGGTGAAGGCGTCGCGCAGCGCGCCGAAGACGACCATGTCGTCGGAGTCGTCGGGGCGGAACGGCAGCGAGTCGCTCCACTGGTCCGCCACCAGGCTCCCGAAGCTCGCGCTCCGGCGGTACGCCGCCGGCCGCCTCGCCTCCTCCGTCGTCGTCGCCGCCGCCGGCTCCTCCAGCAGGTGCTGCCGGATGGTCTCCAGCACCAACGCCTCCGACGCCGGGTTCAGCAGCATCCTCCTCCTCTCCCTTTGGTTGCTTTGCTTGGCTTCTCCTCCTCTGCTCCGAGCTGACGAGCTCTCTGTTTGGTGTATGAGCTGACGGCAAAATCACTGATGATGAGTGAACAAGGATCGAGTTTGAACGGTAACCGGAGACGAGCCGGGGGGCCTTATATAGTCCCGGGCGAGTTCACACAGGCGTCGCGGTTCGTTGAACCTTCCTTCCTCGGCCTACGGTACCACGTGAGGGAATGGGTTTTTTATCCGGGTAAAATAAACGCTATTTAACTACTGCTGAGGCCTTGTTAGGCGAAGCTAATGCTAGCGCTAATTCTAGTAGTTTACTCGAGCCCTTCGTTTGCTTTCCGCGCCCGGCTGTTTGTTGGATTGGATTAGCAGTCTCGTGCTGGTGGGTGTGGCGTCAGCGATGAGGTCGCTCGTCTGGCTCGGTTCATCCCGCCGTGGCGTGGGCGCGCGGAGATCGTGCGTGCAGCGCCGCTGGCCGTGGCATCCGTCCGTCTCTAGATGCTTTTCCTTCTAGATGGTCCAACACACCTGGCGCATTCCCCGGTCGTTCACATGGCGACCCCGTGACGATAAAGCTCCGTGCTTTTTCTCCTCTCTGCCTTGCCGCTAAACGAAGCTCTTCGAGTTGCTTAGCCTCGGTGTTCGCTGAAAGTTGCACTACACGAGCAATGCATTTCTCTTGCGTTCTGTCGACGACGGGAAATTCGTACCTCCGCCGTGGCTAGAAACTGACGGCAGGAGCCATGACAAGAACAAATGGAGCCGGATTGAATGATGTGGCCCTGAAGTTTGCCGTCACGAGAAGAAATGGCGTTGAAACCATGCGGTGCATTGTGTCTAGACCGTCTTGTAGTTTACAGTCGCGCACGAGAGGATAGAGACCGGCTTTTGCTGGGCCCAAAGCTCGTGAGAAAGACAGACACGCAGTATAGTACACACAGAGCACTCTGCGCCTCTCGACTTTTCCAAGGCGTAGCGTGACTGACACTTTGCTAAACTCTCTGTTTCTGCTTGATGCCAGCGTCTAGAATGATGGATTATCTGATTGACTTCCAACGGTCACCGGCACGTTGATAGAAATGACATGGGTGATGAATCACTAGAATACGAGTACTGACAGTATTTCAACAACTGTGGTGCAATGACAGGAGCTGAAGGCTAAAATCTTACCTTAAATTATAGTTCAAAGTTCACACTATTGAAATCAACCGAGACCAAATCAGTTCCTCCCTCGTTCTTAAATTGTTATCGTTATGGACTTTTTGAGTTACATTTGATCATTCGTTCTTTTCAAATTACTAGTTCAAACATGCAAACTTATAAGTTATGTTTCAATTTCCCTTGATGATAAAACAAACCATAACATAACATATGATAATTTTTAAAAATGAAGAAAATGAATGGTTAACGTAATTAAAAAATCAACGACGACAACAATTTAAGAACGGAGGGCATACAACTTTCTCCATGAATCATCGGACATGCTCAACTCGGAATTTTTTTCTTATGAAACGCACATACGTATAGAACTTCCAACTTTATTTACTAATTGGAGAATTTTTCATTGCCTCGAAAACTTATGTTAATCGTAAGATAATCTTTAAATTTATTACTGATGTTAGAAAAATCATAAAAAAATGTTACTAATTGTATTAAATCCTACAAAATATTAGGAAATAGGGGCATGTGCCCCATCCCTAAAGGATCTTACAGAGAGGGGAACATATTTACATATCCAACATTGCATGACTACTTAGCTTTTGCACCATCTTTATGTGTTACACGTCAATGAAATGTCACTATAGATAAATAATATTTCTCTACAGTTTTTAGAGTTTTGAGAGTGGCCTACAGTTTTAGTAGTCTTATTCTTTTTTTTCCTAGTGCCTGATACTTTTCTAGTACAAGTTAGTGCCTTTCCCTATAGTTTTTATAATTTAAGAACGACTACATTCTCTACAAACTCATTATCCACGTTTGTTATTACGTATATTTAGCCAAATACACAAGACAATGTTGGCCACTAGCAATAAACTGTCGGAGAAAGTGTTCATATATACTTGTTTGCATAAGCATGTCATGGGATAATTAACAGAAGCAGGACACATGATTTTCATCGGATCACGACTTAGGGTAGAGGGGATGCATGAGTATACAGGATCGAAGTCTTCGAGAAGAAATAGTTTTGTTATAACATTGATAGAGACATGCTTGTCTTGGTGAGTCGAGCGTTGGCATTTGTCGTTTCGTTCGTGAATATAGATAAGACAAGAAATCCAGTACCAGTATTGTATTCTTATCAAGTTATAAAGATTTGCGGGCGGATGTAGTAACACTTACAGGTCAAGTTCAATATAAATTCCGCACATTACAGATGCTGTAATGATCCTCTGGAACATCTCGAGCATCTAGAAACAAAGGAGGAATCCGCTGATCAAAAAAGGAAGAAAAGGAAAAGAGGAATCCGGAAGCGCATTAACCGGTTTCAGGATTTCAAGTCGTAGCTGAACGCTGAACTTTAACTCTTATCCGATTCCACTTGTAGCAGGCATCTTTGTTAGTTCAGTAACAGAGAGGGTTAGACCAGTCAACGGTCAAGATGGACTTTGACCGTGGACTAAGAAGCTGTAGGCCCTACGTTTGTGATCGAGATAAAGGACGTGCAAGGGATCAAGGTCACGGTCGCAGAGGCTTAGGTGCACCAAAGACTTGCCTTGTCTTGCGTGCGGGAGACGTCAGGGTCCACGTCCTCGGCAAGTCGGCAGCTTCCAGGGCCGTTCGTTGCAATCCGTCTCTGCATTTGGACGTATAAGGGCGAGGACAGTGCTTCATGTGCATCGTCCGATCCGAGAACGGATGGCCCATGCTGACTTTAGCTTATCACACAGGATCTACATGTGCATGCGAATTGTCGATGCGTAGTAGGAGTATATCCAGTTATCCACAGGACTAGGCGATAGCAACAGCACTGTTTAAGCTTTTAGACCTACTAGATCTTCATTCTTCAACGTGCTGAAGACTCTTTTTTTCCTTATCACCGTGACTGGCAAAATTTTAGTGATTTGGCCAGAGAATAGAGGTGCTCACGGTCGTCCGGCCTTCGATCCCCTAGACTCTGACTGCACTGTTACTTATACGCTTATTAAAGCTCAGATCAAAAGAAACGTCAAGGCGCCTGAAAAGGACAGAGTTTTATATTCATGCGAATCGTCCTTTCCAAGGATCAAAGTTGTAAAAGAGCACTTCGCTGCGATGACGACGAAAAAGCGGCACAGGTTAGGAAATCCGTCGGATGAAGCTGCTTGGTGCCTTCCACTCTGCATGCTGCCATACTGGTTGCCGTCTAGTTGACGTTGAAAACTGAACTGAACTCAAAACAGTAGTGCGTACGTAGCTTCAGCTCGCTGTGCCTTGATGAATCTTTGATCACAACTCCCATGTTCACTAGAAGCTGGTTCGCGCCTGTCTGTTCAGGCTGCTAATTGCAGTGTAATAATCATGCTTGTCTGCAGTACGAACTACCTTCGCAATCAGAAAGCTCGGATATCATGACATGGAGGTTTGTTACAGAACTTCTCATCTTTATACAAGATACAAGCACAAATCTTCATCAGCAGTTCAAAGAAGATACTCCTATCAGTAAATTAGTGGCCAAACCAAGCCGGATCTAGGAGGAAAGAGAGAGAAATCCCTTTCTGTGAATTCCCCTTCACACACCCCGTTTATTACCAAGACTGCTTCTTTGCCTTTGTCTTCGTATGACATATTACATTCGTTCCATTTTAAGTATCACTCTAGCAACATACAGCGTTTTCAAGTGTCATTCTTGCTTGTCAGCGCAACTCTCTCTTCATCTCTCTCTTATTGATCATCGTTTTAAGCGTGCACTCTGCTCTCTCGTCTCTCTTTAAATTTTTGTTCCTAAGACTAGAATGACACCTGTCGTAACCCATATTTTCAGATATTTCCGAAGACTTAGTTTGGTATTTTCCGAAGACTTGTATCGCACGAAAGGAAACTTGCAGATAGACTCCGAATCTGTTACTACAGATCGGAAGTCTTGTAGAACAAGGCAAGGACTCCTAGAGGCGGTAACAAGGACTATAAATATACATGTAACCCTCCGATGAGAGGACATTGCATTGTAGATCATACACACCACCCTATTCAACACGACAAACACTGGACGTAGGGTTATTATCCTCTGGGAGGCCCGAACCAGTATAAAAACTCTCTGTGTGCCCTAGATCGATACCTCGATTGATCGTTGTTCCCCAAACCAAATATTTGCCGTTCTCTCGATTATTCGAGCGACGACAGAGGCGCGCCAGGTAGGGGCAGCGCTGAGGATCCACCTAGAGCATCAGATGGCATTGGCGAACAAGATGAAGTTCCCGGCGGGCGCCGAATTCAAGTTCGGGTCTTTCATGTTCGTCGCGGACAAGGAAGGAAATCTCCAGGAAAAGACGTCGTCGGTGGCGCAGGAGGCGTCCCCGGCGGCTAATGAAAGCTCCGTCCTCGTACGGATCTGCTGAAAAGAGCTCGTCGGCGGCGCCACGTGTGTCGCCGGCGGCCCTGGGTACTACGTTCGGACTGCGAAATTCCGCAGCCGAGTTCCAGATCGCTTCGCCGGGTATCGGGCTCTCCGTTTGGAACCCGCCTAGAAGACGGATCCACCTTGGATCCGCCACCTAGCTCTGCCCTAGGAGCGAGAATGCAAAAGATCGCTCTCGACATCACCGAGGGGCGGTATTTTCCTGGGTTCGGGCTCGGTTATCCTGATTACGAGTCCGACTTCAGCGACGATGACTGCCCTGAGATTGGAGATCCAAACCAGGGTCACAACCCGGCCAGAGAAGTCTTCATGGCGGGACGTGACGACGAGGCATCCAGCGATTTGCGCACCATCGACTCGATCAGATCTCGATCGGTTGCGCCATCCAATGTGACGCCAAGAAATCTCAACACCGACTTCGACGCCGTCCGGTTCCAAACCGCGTTGGATTCCCTCGCGCGTATGGCCCCTGACGGAACACCACTGGCTCCGATGGTACAACAAGTCGTGGAACTTGCCGGCCGCGTGATCCCACTGCAAGATCAGGAGGTTGCTGCACCGGCTAGGACTCCAGTACACAGACGCCTGGGGGCTACCAACGATCAGAGGGCCGATTCATCCTCACATGGATCATCCTCCGATCACCCTAGGCGACATCGGCGTAATCTGGAGCCTTCGGATGCAAGACATCAGATAAACCAGCGGAGGAACCAAACTGGCAATCCCCCAAGGGGGGAACCAGACCAACAAACTCCAGGCGCTCCAGCTCGTAGAGGGACGCGCCCAGAGACGGCTCCTAAGCCGCCCCCGTACAGGGCTCTGGGTAGTTATCTCCGAACTGTTGAGTGGCCAGCCAAGTTCAAAGTGGGGTCTATCGACAAGTACGACGGCACTATCAACCCAGAAGAGTTCTTGTCGATATACTCCACGACGATAGATGCCGCAGGAGGAGATGAAAGAATCAAGTGCGCCTATCTACCCACCGCCCTGACCGGAGCAGCGCGGTCGTGGTTGCTAAACCTCCCTGCATATCACGTCGACTCCTGGGCCGAATTGTGCGAGGTCTTCAAGGGAAATTTCCTTCAATCGTACAACCGCAATGCAACACCAGAACAGCTCCGAGGTGTTAAACAGAAGGCTGATGAGAATCTTCGAGACTACATCAAGCGCTTCTGCCTAATGAAGAACACGATTGCAGACATCTCCGATATAGAAGTAGTCCTCGCCTTCCAAGAAGGTTGTTTGGATGTGAAGATGGTGGAGACCATAGCGGAGAACGAGCCAAAGACTACTGCAGAGCTGTTCCGATTGGCAGAAATCTGTGCCAAGGCTGCTGATGCTCGTGCTCGCCTCTTCGATGGCTGGGGCAAGGCTCCGAAGAAGAAGTCAGAAGACAGGGAGGTGAATGTGGTCGATCGGTCGGGATCGGATCGTAATCACTTCCGTAAGAAGCGAGGTCGTCCCGAAGGCGTGGCTAAGTGGTGTCCGATTCATCGCTCCCCAAACCACGAACTAGAAGAGTGCTTCGATTACCTCAAGCTCGAAAAGAAGCGTCTAGAAGAGGGCAAGACCTCACGGACGACCAGAGAAGAGGATCGGGGCCGCGAAAGCCAAGATCGAGAACACCGAGATCGGGAGCAACGAGATCGGGAGCACCGAGATCGAGAGAATCAGGATCGTGGGCGCCGTGATCGAGAGTACCAAGATCGGGAGCTCAGGGAGCGCGATGACCGGGATGAACGTCCACGCTACAGAAGTCGCAGAGATCATGACGATGACGAGGAGGACAGGTACCCAAAGATCAACATGATCTTCGGAGGAAGCTCCGCTCTGTCGTCCAAGAGCCAATACAAGAAGCTGCAGAGAGAGGTGGCTATGGCAGAACCCTGTTCTAGAAGACTAGAGTGGTCGGATACCCCGATCGCGTTCAATGCCGATGACCACCCGAAGACTCTGCTGAGCAACTCAGAGTTGCCCTTCGTCGCCAAAATCATTATCCACAGGAACAAGGTCGCGAAGACGTTGATCGACAACGGAAGCGGTCTCAACCTGTTGATGAAGAAGACGTACGATCAGATGGGCCTGCCGATCACCGCTCTCCGACCAGTTGAGGAATCATTCCATGGCATCTTGCCTGGGGTGTCTTCGCGTCCTCTTGGGAAGATAGAGTTAGCAGTGACAGTGGGCCCGAGAGAAAATAGAAGAACTGAAGTTCTGACGTTCGAGGTGGCTGACTTCGAATCTGCCTACAACTGCATCCTGGGAAGACCGTTCCTGTTCAGGTTCATGGCGGCTGCGCACTTCGCCTACGCTATGCTCAAGATCCCAGGACCAGCGGGTGTTATCACGCTGTGCGCCGATCAAGACCAGGCCGTGAGATGCGACGTCAATGCGCTGATCATCGCTGGCCACTTTGACTCGAAAGATCTTGACTCGCAGCGCCAGCCAAAAACTCCTCGAGAAGATCAAAGGCAGATAGCAGCAGTTGCCGACACGAAGGCTTCAGATGCGGCATCTCCGTCGACAGCGGTCGCCTAAGCGCCAGCAAAGACTGTCGACGGGCCAAGCGCGAAAGGAGATGAGCCTGCTAAAAAGGGCAGCAAGCCGATTGGCCTCAGCTTCATCGACCCCGGCAAACAGAACAACGTCGGGGACAATCTCGACCCTAAATAGGAAGACGCGCTCGTAGCCTTCCTCCGGGAGAATATCGATGTGTTTGCATGGCAGCCATCTGATATGCCCGGGATCCCCAGGGAGGTGATCGAGCACAAATTGGGGATCGACCCGACTTTCAAGCCGATCAAGCAAAAGCAGCGAAGGTACACGCCGGACAAACGCGACGCCATACATGAGGAGGTCACTAGGCTTCTCAAAGCCGGGTTCATTAGAACGGTAGACTATCCTGAATGGCTAGCAAATCCTGTACTAGTTCCTAAGCCAGACAAGTCCTGGCGCATGTGCGTCGATTACACTAGTTTGAATAAAGCTTGTCCTAAGGATGAGTACCCTCTTCCGAGGATAGATCAGATTGTAGACTCTACGTCTACTAGTGAGTTATTAAGTTTTCTTGATGCTTATTCTAGATATCACCAAATTAGCCTCAATGTCGACGATCAAGAAAGGACGGCCTTCATCACGCCGTTCGGAATATTCTGTTACATCACGATGCCCTTCGGGCTGAAGAATGCGGGGCGTACTTATCAGAAGTGTGTCAACATAGTCTTCGAGGATCAGATCGGGAAGAACGTCGAAGCCTACATTGACGACATTGTTGTCAAGCCAAAAAGTCCGATGATCTCCTGGCAGACCTGAAGCAAACCTTCGACAATCTGAGAAAGTACAAGATGAAACTCAACCCTGCCAAGTGTGTCTTCGGGGTGAAGTCTGGAAAACTACTGGGGTACATGATTTCCGAGCGAGGGATTGATGCCAACCCAGTAAAAGTTGCGGCTCTAGAAAAGTTGAAGCCTCCGAAGACCAGGCGAGAAGTCCAGAAGCTAGCAGGCATGATGGCGGCCCTGAACCGGTTCATCTCGAGATCGGGAGAACGAGGTATGCCATTCAACAAGTTATTACGCAATCAAGATGGCTCTCAGTGGGATGACCAGGCAGAAGAGGCGTTCAAGGAGCTCAAAGCTTATCTCAAAAATATGCCCACCCTGAAACCCCCACAGCCCAATGAAGAACTGCTCTTATATGTTGCTGCCACAGATTCAGTTGTTAGCGCTGCGCTGACAGTTGAACGGGAAACAGACACTGGGCCCAAACAGTTTGCTGTTTATTTCGTCAGTGAGATATTGAAAGATGCCCAGACACGTTACCCGACGGTGCAGAAGCTCTTGTACGCAGTATTGATGACATCCAGAAAGCTGAAGTATTACTTCTTAGCTCATCCAATCAAGGTGGTCTCGGATAGACCGCTCCAGACTGTTCTGCATTGCAAGGACGCCATCGGCAGAATTGCTCAATGGTCTGTAGAGCTTGGTCAATACCAGATTGAATATGTCCCTCGAACAGCCATCAAAGGACAAGCTCTGGCGGATTTTATAGCAGAGTGGACCGATGATGGTGATGATGACAAGAAAGATCCAGATCACTGGGTCATGTATTTTGATGGTTCCTTCACGTTGAAAGGTGCCGGTTCCGGAGTTGTCTTCATATCTCCGGCAGGAAAAGTATTGAAGTACGCCATCCAGTTGCTCTTCCAAGCTACGAACAATGTCGCAGAATATGAGGGCCTCGTGACAGGTCTCCGCATTGCCAAATCTCTCGGTATCAGCCGACTGCTCGTGAAAGGGGATTCACAGTTAGTCGCCCGGCAGGTACAGAAAGAGTATCAATGCTCTGATCCGAAGATGGCCGATTATCTTGAAGAAGTTCGGAAGCTGGAGAAAGGGTTCGATGGTCTCGAAGTGCGGTACGTACCACGGCTGGACAATCGTGACGCAGATCATTTAGCCTGCATTGCTTCATCACGATCTCCAGTCCCAGATGATGTGTTCTTAGAAAAGCTCCACAAGCCATCGGCGGCAAGCACACATGATGCAGTGGAAATGATGGTTATCGATTCGGGAGAAGGCTCTGTCGAAGACTGGCGCATACCGATTCGCCTGTTTCTCGAAAACAGTCCTATCCCAGATGATGATGCGGCCACGGAGCGGCTGGCCCGCAAGTCCAAGCATTACGTATTGATTGACGACGTACTCTACAAAAGAGGTCTCAATGGGATTCTGCTGAGGTGTGTCTCTACGGAAGATGGTATTCGATTACTGCATGATATACACGGTGGGATCTGCGGTGCACATGCAGCTTATCGCACTCTTATCGGCAAAGCCTTCAGGAACGGATTCTACTGGCCCACGGCAAAGCAAGACGCTATTCACCTCGTGCAGACATGTAAGTCCTGTCAATTCTTCAGTAGGCAAAGTACAAGGCATGCTCAAGAGTTGCATACAATTCCAATTACATGGCCTTTTGCTATCTGGGGGGTAGACATATTGGGGCCGTTTCCTAAAGCCAAAGGGGAGTACAAATTCTTATACGTCGCCATCGATACTTTCACCAAGTGGATCGAGGCAGAGGCGGTTGTGAACATCACCGAGGTTGCTTCTGTCAAGTTCCTGAGGAGTATAGTCACAAGGTTTGGAGTTCCCAGAAAGCTGATATCAGACAATGGTCGACAGGTCATCGGTCGCCGGTTTGAGAAATTTTGTGCCGATCATGGTATACTTCACCCGACATCTTCGGCGGCTCATGCTCAAACGAATGGTGCTGTTGAGCGAGCCAACGGGATCCTTATGAAGGGGATGCGTGCACGAGTCTACGAGAAGCTAGCAGCTAAAGGCAAGAATTGGATCGAAGAACTACCGACCGTTCAGTGGTCAGCACGAACATCTACAAGTCAGGCTACAAAGGAAACTCCTTTTTTCCTAGTCTACGGTGCTGATGCAGTACTACCACCCGAGATTCACTTGGGGGCTCATCGGGTCACCAATTTCTATGAAGACGACCAGCAAATCTCTCGAGAGGTTGATCTACTGCTCCTCGAAGAAGAACGCAACACATCACTCCATAATGTGGAACATTATCAGGAGGTTCTGAAGAAGCAGTACAGTCGCAAAGTGGTCGGTCGACATTTAGATGTGGGAGATCTGGTGATCAAGAAGCACATCAAAACCAGGGATAAGCACAAGTTGTCTTCTCCATGGGAAGGACCATACATAGTCGTTGCGGATGCAGGCATGGGGGCTTATATCTTAGCTTATATTGACGGTGATATATTGCCCGGCACATGGAACACTGATCAGCTTAGAAAGTTTTATGTGTAATCCAATGTTTGATGAATAAAGTGTGTTCAGTTTCTCCAACTACTGTGCAAGGTTCCAAAGGCTGACCAAAGGTCGGTCTACTAGTTTGGCTGGTGTCTTAGCCACATGAGGGTTATAAGGCATCGGTACGAACAGCCTCTTCAGGCAAGATTGGTTATAAGGCTTAGCCACACTGTGGTTCATAAGTTAATTGACCCCCATGATGTTCTAGCGAGGGACCCTTAGCCCATGAGGTTAATAAGTGGCTCTCCCTCGGCCGGTTGCACGATCAACCACCCAACAGACTGCAAGTCTTATGCCATATGGTGCTACATGATAGCTTGGCCAATGGTTCATAAGTTTCGTAAGTCTCCCCGAGTGTCTGAAGTAAGAGCCTTAGCCATCGAGTTATAAGTGCCAACTTCAGACCACGTTGCAAGATCAACACCCCCACTACTTAGCTTGAAACATAACTTGCCATGTGCAAAGTCAAATGTTATATAGCTATTATGAGTTCCAGATATGGAGCAACTTCAGAGCATTAGTTCAAACGTCCCTTGTCAAAAGCAAAGCTACGCGTCAATGAATTAATGTGCATCCTTCTATGTTATTTAGATATTGCATATTAGTGATAATGCTTTCCAGCATACAGTCAAAACTGTATTAAAAAAGCAGGGGGCTGGGTTACTATGCATATCTAAATCAAATTAACAGGAGCTTGAGCTCCAATCTTGCATCAAAATATTGTCTGATTGCAGGGCTGAACAAGCAATTCAAGGCCTCTCCTCATCAGAAAGAGGTGCTTCCAAGTTCAAATCCATGATGAACTTGTCGGCTGATTCCATCAGACCATCAACAAGTGCATCACGTTCACCCACACTACAAGTAAAGCCTTGCTCTACAACCTTCACATCCAATTCAGGATGATGGTTCTTCAAAGCAGCTAAAGCAAAGGCGCAGCCGTTGACCAGACTATCAGCAACCTTGTCGGCAAGCTTGGCCTTCTCTGTAGACAGGATCTTGTTGGCATCCTTCAGCTTCTTCACCTCCGCCTGCAGAGTTTGGATCACTTGGGCCTTGGCTATGTTCTCCGTGCTCAGGGCTGCATTTTTGGAGCTCAAATCTACAACAGAAGATATTAGATTACTTCAGGGATATGCAGAAGGCAAAAAGTAAACAGCATATGACAGGAAGAATTACCCTCCGCCGTTTTTGATAAAGCCTCTCCTTCCACATGCAGATCCTTGAGGTACTCCTTATGTTCAGCTTTTAGATCTGTGATCTCCTTGGCATGAGCTTCCTTTGCTTCGTCATGGGTCTTGTTCAAGGCAATGAGAGCCGCCTCGAGTTCTCGAATTCTATCATCTTTCCCAGATGAAGCATAGGCAGCCTCAACATCAGAAAGTTTCTTCTGAAGAGCGACAAGTTCTCCATCCTTCTGTTTGATTCTATCAGTAAGGCGCTTGCAAGTTCACAGATGCCACTACCTGGCAACAACGACCTCCTGGCTCAGCTTGTCGAACACTAAGTTCTCCCCAACTGTCCCGGATGCGGAGGTAGAAACAATTAGGGCCTGTTCGGGCGCTGATTGTACATTCGGGGCCGGAGGGTTGACAGCAGGAGCAGGTTCAGCAGAAGCGGATAGAACACTACAGCATGATCACATATCAGAAGATCGGATGAAAATATTTCAAGCAGCAAGGGAATTTAGTAAGAATATTCATGAAGTATACCTCTTGGTGCGGAAGCGTCTTCTCTTGGCAGCAGGGCTAGAAGCAGATGTCGCCTGGGAAGACAAGACTTGAGAGATTTTGGAAAATCCTTTAAAGAGACTGCCGAAAACTATTTCGATGGGTACCTGATCGCCGGTACGAGGATTGGCGACGCGAGTCGGAGGCAGTTCAGGGACATCGGGAGCGATAATTGCTCGAGCTGATGGAGCTGTTGGAGCTGCTGGAGTTGCAGGAGTTGCCGCTCGGAAGCGCTTGCGAGTCGTTGTCTTTGTCTTCGCCCCAGCTGGGGGCTTCGAAGACTCGACGGCAAGTGGAGGAGGACTAGTGGCTTCGGCACCCACCGGAGTATTACCGGACGTGGGATCGGTAGCTGGTCTAGCCCTCTCGGTTTCTCCTGGTGCCTCAGACTGCTCGACAGCGGCAACAGCAGCCACCTTTCGCTCAAGAGAGCTGGTGGCGTCATCGGCAACGGCAGTATCCTTCTCCCGATCACCGTTGCTTTCTTCATCACTGTCCCCGATGACTATATCAACGTCAGGTTGGACATCGTTGGGTGTTGACGGTCGTTAAGTACCAACTTCGACCGCCAATATTCCTACACATAAAGGAGAATTAGCATTTCTTATACGCATATTTATTTCAACTAATAAATTTCCACGAGTTTTGGATGATTTATGAGTGCAGGAGTATTTCTGGAGAAAATGGGCCTCTGTGAGAGAAATCATAGGCCGGACGGCCTACATCCTAGGCCGGCCGGCCACACCCAGCGGCCACAGGCTGCAGGCCTCCACCAGTGGGCCACGAGAAGCCCACAAAACCAGAATATTGAAGCCCAACTCGAACTTAATGAAGACTTTCTAGAAGATGGGCTACAATGGGCCTAAACTTGGCTCTTACTCCAGTTCTGCCGACCCTTACGCGCTAGCCGACTTCGGAACCGACCTCAGGAAGCAATCTAGAGCGTCCACACGGAAGGCAGTGGCCAACCGCCACAATGTGTGGCCGGCCGGCCTGCCACCTAGGCCGGCCGGCCAACCTTGGCGGCCAATCCTCCTCAACCGCCTCTCACTTGCTCTATTTAATCCCCCCTCTCATTTGGGGCTATAAATAGAGGGGTGCTCGGCCGGTTAGAACACACACCAAGTAGAGAGATCACACTCTTGCATTTTTAGTCTCCAAGCTCTAGTGGAGTTAGGCTTAGAGTAGAGCTACTCTAGTTCCCAAGTTGTCTTGGAGATTCTGGTATGGCTCGTGTATCATTTTCTCTTTTTGCGACTTTATTCTATTTAATAATATTATTCTTTTCATATAGTCTTGCCCTGGTTAAGCGTTCCTTGTTTGGTTGTGGACTCTTGGCTTGCTTATGTAATAGAGTAATTATAATCTTCTTATATAGTGCTAGTGTGATATTCATATGCTTGTTATGTGAGTATTGCCTAGAGGACTGGCAGTATGGACATAATTGCCTTATTGTCACGTGTCCTAATACATAGTATACCATGACATGTATATACTTAGGGTTTACATGCATTTGCATATCCAAGTATGAGTCCAGTGATCCTTAGGATTATACTCTAGATCTGATCCATCGCTAGGGATTTAGAGTAATGTTTTAGCAATGCAAGCATGGTGCTTGGGTTGGAAGAATACATTGGATGCCTCGTGCCCCACGGATTGTTTGAGGTAGACGTTAGGTGGTGACAGCCCTATTCGTCCTCGGTATCCCTCCACGTTCGGGTACGGCGTAGAGCTGTAGACCGGAGTCGCCTGGCAGACCAGGGGTAAGCCGGTGCCCAATTTGCTTGAGTGCATATGCCTAAACCTTAGTTGATGTACATGTATGTGTATGTTGTATACTATGCCACTGTATGATGGAGTACATTAGGAACTTAGCTCTTTTCTTTGTTCTTCTCCACTTGGCTATGGATGTATATTAGAGTTGATCCTTTTCTTGTGTGTCACACTACCCATCTATTATTGGTTAGCATTGTATGGCTGTGATCCATATAAATGTAGACATTTACTATGAGCATAGTACTCTCTTAACCATCGTTTTCCCTGTGCAAAATATAAATTACGATACCTTGGAATACTCCCAGGTGAAATGCTACAGCGGTATTCTCCGTGCGCTTGCGGATTTATCTGTGATCGTTAAGAAATACCAACATTGGGCCGGGTTCGTAAAGGTTCTACAGAACACAAGATTAGTATGGTGGAAAATATGTCTTCAAGAAAATCGAGGAGATCTACAATCAACATACCTCGGGAGGTGGATTTTCTGCACTATAAGGAAGAGGTACTGTCAAAGGTTTAACCTTTGGTCCAGTACCCATGATATCGTACACTCTCTTGAAGACATCGTCTTCGGAGAGTTCGGCAGCTGCAAAGGAGAGAAAAAGATGACATGCTTATCAAACAGAAATTAGATATCAAGTATATACTGGTATGTTGATGAGTGATGGACATCTACCTCCAGCTGGTAACCAATTAGGTTCGTCAGGACTTGTATAATACATAGCCAGTGGATCACGCTTCTGAAGAGGGAAGATGCGTCTTCGGATGAATTCTTCCACAACATGTTCTCCTCTCAGGCCCAACTTGATCAATTCGTTGACCCTGGCTATCATCTTATTCAATCGAGGCACATAGGTCGGAAGACCCTTGTCCCATTTCTCATGGTTTGGCATTAAGCCGTCCAGTCTGATCACGGTGTTCTTTTCCCCATGTCCAAGATCAGATATTTGGTGTCATATCCGCTCCAGGAAGACTTGTACTGATACGGGATGAACTCAGCTTTGTTCCTAAGTACGAAGCCTACTGAAAACACCATCATCTGACCCTTGTAGTACCGGGGCTGGTGATAATGGCGCCACAGATTCAAACAGGGGGCTACGCCCAACCAACATTCACACAAGATGGCAAACATGCTAAGCATCATCACAGCATTGGGTTTGAGTTGAACAAGCTCGATATGGTAAAATCTACAGATCTGCTCAAGAAATTTGGAGGGCGGAAGATTGAAACCACACATGAGATGAGCCTCAAATACCGGGAGTTCTGTGGTGTTGCAATGATGGTACTCCTCTTCGCCGGTGTTTCGTCGAGTCAGGAAAGCCGAGATCATCCCCCTTCTCTCCAGTTCATCCAAATATTCCAGGGAAAGAGAGGATTTCTTCCAGTACTCCTGGAGATTCGGGATTTCTCCCTTCTTCATCTTCTGCTGCGCCTGGGTGAGAGAAATGTTGGAGTCGTGGGAGTCGGAGGATTGATTCTCGTTGGGATTGCCGGAGATTGTGGCGGACGAGGATGCGGCGGCCATGTGAAATGTTTAGGGTTTGAGGAAATGGAAAAGAGTGCAGACTAAAGGATGGAGGAAAAAGAATACGGCGTGAAGGGCTTAAGTAAAACCCGGCGTGACGGTTCGCCTCCCCGTAAATGCGGGATTTCTCTTCCTTGGGTTACGTGCGGAATATACCGAGGTGATGCTCTTTTCTGTTATTAAAATAATGCGTTTGGATTTACGCTCGGTTTTTGGAAGGATAACTACCTGGTTGTGAGGTAAGAAGTTGGAATATTTTTTGGGATCAATTGCCCCGAATAATTAACAATGTTCGATTAACGATCCGGATCGGAAAGAGCCTTCGGTGCGTGAAAAACGTGTTGAGTACTACTCCCGAAGAGTTCTCGACCAAGTGATCTGTTAGTTGTTACGAAGACTTATTTCATCAAGACACATCGGAGAAGCTGAGCTCAGATATCTCGAAGACTCATGTGAAACACATTGTCAAGAGAAAAAAGAAGAGCCAAACAGCACAGAGGCAATATCATTCAGAAATTATAATCTTGATTGAAGGCAGCTCTTGATGTGTCCAAGGACGCGTCCCAGGACGACCTCAAGAAGGCATACCGGGAGGTGGTCAAAAGATATTACAAGCAAGACCTGCTTGACAGAAGAATAAAACAGGAGAAGAAGAAAAAACAAGGAAATCTAGGCTACTATAAGGAGAGTGGTATGATAGCCATCCCCTTATCCCTAGTTCTGCCGATTATCGGCGTCCTCAGGGGCTGCAACAGCAGCATCAGCATCAACCTCGTCCTCCTCATATGTGATGAGGGGAGAGGAGGCTTCGGCAGCAGCAGCAGCAGAGCCTGCACCTACGCCGCCCTCACTTAGAGTGATAAGCGGGAGGGGCGCATCGGTGGTGGAGAGGGTAGAACCCTCGTTCAATGCCATAACCGGGTTGATGACCCCGGTAGGAAGGAGAGGATCTTCTGCGGCGACGGGAATGGAGCCACCCGCCTGACTGGATCCGGCTTGAGCGCTCGTCTGTTGACGGTCATTACGGCATGAAATGACCATCAACATATCGGTAAATAAATAGCTTTTCATCAAGATTCCATGCATAGTAGTTTAGATTAACATAGTTCCACAAGTTTTGGTGATTTTTGGATGCAGGAGTAGATAATGGAGGAAAGTGGGCCCAAGCCGGGGAAAACCCTGGCCGGCCGGCCCCACCATAGGCCGGCCGGCCTACCCCGGTGGCCACCGGCTACGATCTTCCTCCAGTGGGCTGTAAACAAGCCTAAACTTCATAATTTGAAGCCCACTCACGTGGATTTGCGCCGACTTACCGGTAGTGGGCCATTTGGGCCTTAACTTGGCCCTCACTGCAATCCTGCCGCCCCCACGGAGTAACCGACCTTCGGACCGACTCCAGGAGGCGATCAGGAGCGTCCACAGGCGAGGCGGTTGCCAACCGCCACTATGGACGGCCGGCCGGCCTAGTAGGGTGGCCGGCCGGCCTACCTTCGCGCCACCGACGTCCCAGCTTCGAGCATAAGTATCCCCCCTGCTGGGGAGGCTATAAATAGAGGTGGCCGGCTCCATTCCAACTTGCACCTCACACTTGAGAAGAGAAGACCCCAAGTAGGGTCACGCTCTTTCTCATGGAAGATCACTCCACTTGTGTAGTTAGAATAGGATTAGTATTTTAGTCATGGGAGTTAGAGTAGAAGTGAGAGCTTCGCTCGGAGCTCCGGAGTTCTCTTCGGAGTTTGGGTAAAGTTCTCGTGTATCTTTTCTTTTATACTTTCTTTAATATAATTATTTTCTTATTTATTTATTTTCTTATTTATTTAATTTAGTTTTCTTTTAGTTTATATTTATTTATTTAAGTAATTATTATAGAGAAATTCTTGTGTTGGATCCACGTCTGTGTATGGTAGATACGAATGAGTTGTTTGCTTGAGGACTGGCAGTAGGGACATAATTGCCTTATTGTCACGTGTCCCGCACAATTTATTTGGATTTATTGTTCATGGGTGGCTTGCTCTTTGGCCAAGAGTAAGTTACTAGGATAGTTGTAAGCAAGGTGCTTGGAATTGTTCTAGCGTGTTTTGCCCTCAACCCCACGGGATGATGTGGTAGCCGCGAGTGTAGGTGACAGCTACACCGGTCTCTGTAGTCCACCACGTTCGGGTTGAGTGTGTAGGGGCCTAGACGCGGTCCGTTGACCGGATATGTTGAACCTAGTTCTCGGGTTGCGTGTCTTGGCGGCGGCCGTGCCCCTGATGCACTTGAATGTATCTGTAATGAAAGCTTAAGTAAATAATGGTAGACTATCATGAAACTAAATGCTAACCCCTAGGCTGACTGATACCTTCTTCTCGTTGTCCTCCCAAACTAAATGCTAATTCCTTGTTATCTATATCGATGGATGTTCTCCTGAGTGCCACACATATCATATATGTATCCCTGCTTTGGTCTAGTTTGCAAGTTATAAATAATAGATGTTTCTTTGTTAATTCATGATATTCTTAGCCCTGCTTCCCTGTGGAAAAATATAAATACGATAACCTTGGAATACTCCCGGGTGAAATGCTACAATGGTGTTCCGTGCGCTTGCGGAAATTGAATTTAATCTTTTTGCGTAAGAAACGCCAACAAGCATTTCTGGCGCCGTTGCCGGGGAAGCAATGGTTTAAGATATCTTTGATTGACATCGACTATCTGTTATGATTAATTGCTGCTAGACTAAGCATCCACCTGCATTTTGTTTGAGCATATCACCATCACATTTACATTGTTTTTCTTTTCAATCCATCTGCATATTTAATTCCCCTCCATCCCACCCCGCTGCATTTAAAAAAAAAACGAGTGCCCAATCATAGGCCTCGGGCTTTTAAAAATAAAAAAAAAAATAAAAAAATTAAAAAAAAAAGAACCCGAGCGCCCAATCATAGGCGTGGGGATTTTGAAAAAAATAAATAAATGAAATCCGAGTGCCCAATCATAGGCCAGGGATTTTGCAAGAAAGGTTGGATTTGTATGACAGGAAGAAGGAACCATATGTGGCGGAACCAAGATGTTCAATGAAGAAATCTATAGCTTAGCCTTGCATACGATTGCAAAGGCTAAGCTTGGGGAGGTACCGCCAGGTACGCATATGCAATTATTCTTTGTTTTTCTGTCATATATCCTCTCCTTTCATAAAAAAAAAAATATAATAAAAATAATAATAATAATGCTGCCTGAATCGTTCAATGCTTTGTGAATGCAAAGATACTTTGAGTTGCTCTCTGATGAAAATATGCTGCATCTTTTTGACCATACCCCTTGCTCTTAAAGTTTCTTTTCTTACATGGGTGTTGGTTGAGCTGTTAGTCATAAAACAATCGCTTGTGTCTCTTTCTGTTGGTTGGGTGAAGATCACTTCTGTGCTTCTGTTCTCCATTGAGATTATGCCCGGTGGCCGTTCAACCAACAGAAAAATACATGCCTCTATGGTGCTTTCATGACAAAGGAGAGATTCAATTTGCTCTCCTTACACAATTGATCGAATTAGACGTGGTGTCTAGGTTGATTAATGGAACTATAGAGATATGCCCGATGTAGACGAATGGATTTGTACTAACCAATGCAGGATCTTTCTGAGAGCAACCCAAGTCCATCAGGCTACATGAAAGGCACATAATTCAAGAAGGAGAAACCAACCAGGCGGACCTAGTACCTTCAAATGAAAGATTTAATCGCTTAGCTTTGCACATGGTTGCAAGAGCTAAGCTTGGGGAGGGACCGCCAGGTAAGTACTTATATATACGATATACCCTTCTTGATTTGTGTCCTTTCCCTTTCAAAAAAAATTAAAAATACCAAAATATTAGGTTCTCGGCAAAGCCCAATAGGGGCTAGCCACCTGTATCACCCTCGTTCTTTTTGCAGACACAAGAAGAATAGAGGAAGCGGCCTATTCAAGCTTAAGTCTTGCAAAGACTCAAGCTTGGGGAGGATCCCCAGGTAAGTATCTCTATCGATCAATAAAATACTCCCTGTTTCAAATAAAATGCTAGAATATTGGTGAATGCTGCATTTAAAGGAAATGATGATTAGTTACATGATAGCTCCCCTTGTGTCGCATTGATGCAACCTCTACTCCTGACATGTGTGTTATTTATACTCAAGCATAGTCACATCACTAGTGTTGCTACATTTTTGTGGGTTGCATACATCACACCAAGTCTAAGCATTGTGGATTATGATATGGCATGATTAGGACTTGTTGCAATTTCTTAGCATGGTGAAAGTCCAGAGATGTTTCCATTTTAATTGCTGCAAGTACCTAAAAACCCTTTCGTTTTGGAACACTTCCCCTGTGAGGACTTATTTACCTACCAGAGCCATATCATGACAATATTCGAAAAAGCCCCACTCATAGCCATTTGCTCATGCGTTGAGTTTAGTTAAGGTTTAAATGCTTTTGAGAGTAAGCACTCCTTTTTCCGGTCATAAACTCCTTCGCGTGTGTTCTTGTTTTTCTTTCCACCAAAAAAAAAAAGGGAAATGTTTGGAAAATCAACCAAGCATCTTCCTACATTTGCAAAACTTTTGGTCCATTCAAAAAAAAAAAAAGAAGGCTCAAGAATATTTCAAAAGGTTTTTACGGACCATGCAAAAGTTATAGCCTCATGCACCATGGAGTAAATAAAAAAAAAAAAAAAAAAAAATCCATGGTTGCATCCCAAAATAAAAGGCTACATGGTTCTTATCATAAACATCTTGAGCAAAATGAAAGGACCAAAGTTTTCAAAAACTCCTTCCATAAGTGTGAGTTCATCTTCTCCCCCTCCATCACATTTTTCCCTATGACCGGAGTATAAGGAGTTGCTATGTCTCTTGAGATTTATTCTTTAGCTTTACAATATACGCATGATAAATGTGCATTTCCTTACCAAGCTCCACATACAAGCCCAATCTGGTAGAAGGTAGGAATGAGTGAAGCTTTGTAGGAATAGCCTCATATTGAGGGAGAGGGGAAGTGTGAACCAAACAAAGGAGAGTTTTCTTTACCTTGTCTTGCAGCACATAAAAACTCTGGATGTACACCTGCTAAAAATTGTTTGACTCGTCCAAAAGTGCTGTTCTAATCTTCAATGCTTTATGACATGGTGAACATACACGCCCCACACATGTGCAACACTCGTGAATACTCCGTGCTCTTGTATATTTATCACCATTTAGGGAGTACGTTGTTGCATCTTTATTACCCATGGGGCGCTTTATTTGTAACTCCTGATCCGCTGGTACCCTGAGTTTAGTTTGCTCGAGGACGAGCAAAGTTTAAGCTTGGGGAGATTTGTTGACGGTCATTACGGCATGAAATGACCATCAACATATCGGTAAATAAATAGCTTTTCATCAAGATTCCATGCATAGTAGTTTAGATTAACATAGTTCCACAAGTTTTGGTGATTTTTGGATGCAGGAGTAGATAATGGAGGAAAGTGGGCCCAAGCCGGGGAAAACCCTGGCCGGCCGGCCCCACCATAGGCCGGCCGGCCTACCCCGGTGGCCACCGGCTACGATCTTCCTCCAGTGGGCTGTAAACAAGCCTAAACTTCATAATTTGAAGCCCACTCACGTGGATTTGCGCCGACTTACCGGTAGTGGGCCATTTGGGCCTTAACTTGGCCCTCACTGCAATCCTGCCGCCCCCACGGAGTAACCGACCTTCGGACCGACTCCAGGAGGCGATCAGGAGCGTCCACAGGCGAGGCGGTGGCCAACCGCCACTATGGACGGCCGGCCGGCCTAGTAGGGTGGCCGGCCGGCCTACCTTCGCGCCACCGACGTCCCAGCTTCGAGCATAAGTATCCCCCCCTGCTGGGGAGGCTATAAATAGAGGTGGCCGGCTCCATTCCAACTTGCACCTCACACTTGAGAAGAGAAGATCCAAAGTAGGGTCACGCTCATCTCATGGAAGATCATTCCACTTGTGTAGTTTAGAATAGGATTAGTATTTTAGTCATGGGAGTTAGAGTAGAAGTGAGAGCTTCGCTCGGAGCTCCGGAGTTCTCTTCGGAGTTTGGGTAAAGTTCTCGTGTATCTTTTCTTTTATACTTTCTTTAATATAATTATTTTCTTATTTATTTATTTTCTTATTTATTTAATTTAGTTTTCTTTTTAGTTTATATTTATTTATTTAAGTAATTATTATAGAGAAATTCTTGTGTTGGATCCACGTCTGTGTATGGTAGATACGAATGAGTTGTTTGCTTGAGGACTGGCAGTAGGGACATAATTGCCTTATTGTCACGTGTCCCGCACAATTTATTTGGATTTATTGTTCATGGGTGGCTTGCTCTTTGGCCAAGAGTAAGTTACTAGGATAGTTGTAAGCAAGGTGCTTGGAATTGTTCTAGCGTGTTTGCCCTCAACCCCACGGGATGATGTGGTAGCCGCGAGTGTAGGTGACAGCTACACCGGTCTCTGTAGTCCACCACGTTCGGGTGAGTGTGTAGGGGCCTAGACGCGGTCCGTTGACCGGATATGTTGAACCTAGTTCTCGGGTTGCGTGTCTTGGCGGCGGCCGTGCCCCTGATGCACTTGAATGTATCTGTAATGAAAGCTTAAGTAAATAATGGTAGACTATCATGAAACTAAATGCTAACCCCTAGGCTGACTGATACCTTCTTCTCGTTGTCCTCCCAAACTAAATGCTAATTCCTGTTATCTATATCGATGGATGTTCTCCTGAGTGCCACACATATCATATATGTATCCCTGCTTTGGTCTAGTTTGCAAGTTATAAATAATAGATGTTTCTTTGTTAATTCATGATATTCTTAGCCCTGCTTCCCTGTGGAAAAATATAAATACGATAACCTTGGAATACTCCCGGGTGAAATGCTACAATGGTGTTCCGTGCGCTTGCGGAAATTGAATTTAATCTTTTTGCGTAAGAAACGCCAACATCGTCCAGGGAGCCCAACCAGGATTGTACAGGACCATGGCTTTCTTCTTGCTTGGTTCGTCGTCGTCGCTGTTGTCGTTGTCGTGTCGTCGTCGTCATCGTCGTCGGAGTCGTCGAGGAAGACGGGTTTGGCGTCCGCCGGAATCCCGCGTGGCCCCTTGTTCAGGGCGACGTGGAGGCGGCGCGCGAACTCTTCATCTCCCGCTGTGTCCGCCTCTAGGTCTACGACCTGAGATGGATCTGGAGGAGGACTTGGAGGAGGGAGCCTGTAATCTTCCGCGGAGAGCGGAGGAGGAGTAGCAGCTACCGGCGGTGGAGCGCCAGCGGGATGCATGGAGGAAGATCCCGACCCGCCGGCGAGTTCGTCGTCGAACCACTTCATGAACTGTGAGGTGGTGGTTCTTTTCTTGCTCATGGTGGATGGTGGATGCGAAAGTGATACTTGGGGACTCCGCCGTCCTAATCATTTATAGCCAAAAGGTGGCCCTTTGGAGACCGAAAGGTCAAGTGTAAAGTGGATTTTTTATGTTTCTTTCTGGGGAACTGTGTGGCGACGCGGTGAATCCAGAGGATACCCTGGTGGGCCTGGTTTGGAAAATAAGGACAAGAATTGAAGGGTCGTGTCAAAGTCTTTTCAACTCTGAAGCGGAGTCAATGCCATGGCTGGACCAAGAGAAAGAGATAAGGATGGGAATTGATTAATATTTCTTCTAGGCTCTCTGGATTGACGGTTCTCTTAAAGACCTGGTGTTGATAAGGCTACTTGGAGGAAGGTATTCCGATCGCTCGGCCTAGTTATTCCGAAGACCCGATTTGTTCAGTTGTTCCGAAGACCTGGTTCAGACAGTTATTCCGAAGACCTGGTTCAGACAGTTATTCCGAAGGCTCGGTTCAGCCAGTTGTTCCAAAGACCTGTGCGTGCGGTTGTTCCGAAGACTAGGTTTGGTGAACTGTTCCGATGACTCAAGGATTGAAGACAAGAATATCTGAAGTATGTGTGCTCAGCGAAGAACATATCCCTTGTCAGAAGTTCGCATGAAGATGAAGATCTCTTCGTATCAAAGACGAATCAGCCAAGTGACATGTTCGGGGGCTTATGTCGTAACCCATATTTTCAGATATTCCCGAAGACTTAGTTTGGTATTTTCCGAAGACTTGTATCGCACGAAAGGAAACTTGCAGATAGACTCCGAATCTGTTACTACAGATCGGAAGTCTTGTAGAACAAGGTAAGGACTCCTAGAGGCGGTAACAAGGACTATAAATATACATGTAACCTTCCGATGAGAGGACATTGCATTGTAGATCATACACACCACCCTATTCAACACGACAAACACTGGACGTAGGGTTATTATCCTCCGGGAGGCCCGAACCAGTATAAAAACTCTCTGTGTGCCCTAGATCGATACCTCGATTGATCGTTGTTCCCCGAACCAAATATTTGCCGTTCTCTCGATTATTCGAGCGACGACAACACCTAAAAAAACGGAAGGAGTAGCTGTATATAAGTACAGACATACAGTCAGGACTCAGAAGAGTTTTCATGCGAGCAGGCCACACATGCATAGCTTGAAACAGACCGGTGCACTGAAGTTGACGCTCAACCAAAGCCAATCATGCATGCAGTTTCTAGAAGAGTACACATTGTTTTTTGAATCCGAATTTTCAAGTCACATGGAAGCCCACAGCACCACACCGGGATCGTGCTCCTTCGATGCTAGTTCCGGCGATAGAAGCTTCGGCAACTACTAAATCGTGTCCCACCACCCTTCCTTGAACTGAAGTGAAATCAGCACTACTTCCGGAACACTGAAATGTGGCTAATAACCAAACGGCTCGTTTTTGTCATGATTTATCTCGAGGCGTATGAGAATGAAAAATTTAGTCCGAAGACGACACTCTGCTTCAGTTTTCGCATTCTGAGTTCATAGCCTGATTATCGCACGTCGACCTGCAGTAAAAGCCACTTCAGTTGTACCAAGAATGAGCCGGAAAAGGCCAGTCCACATCAATGACCCCCAAAATCTGGGAAAGAATAACTCCTTTATGCAAATCCTCTTTCACACACTGCTTACCATCAAAACCGTTTTCTTGTCTTGTCCTGATGTGACATGTGCATGGCAATTGGCAATACAACCAGAAGAGTTCCTTGTGAGCAGCTCACCTCAGGTATGCAGCTCGAAATAGACCGGTGCACTGAACTTGACTCACAACCAAAACCAAAGCATGCGGCTTTGCACAAGACTACATTTGATATTTTTTTTTCGGGTGACTACATTTGATTATTAGAGCTAGATAATAAAAGGCTAAAAAAAAATTACGCAACTCTCCACTAACGTGCGAAAATCTCACGTGGATAACTCGCACGAGCATTATTAATTTCAGGTCATGGAAGTCTACATCAACACCGGAGTCACGCGCGCTCCTTCGATGGTGTTTCCCGCCACACGGCCACAGAAGCGTCAGGAAATACTGATCCTTTTTCCACGCTTGCTTGAAATGAAGTGGAATCAGCACTGTTCCGGATGAAGGTGCACCAGTGCATAAGACCTAGTAAATGACTAATGACATGCTGACAAGACGTTGATCACACGATCGTCTCACGTGCAGCCGTGAGAGCATGCACGAGGAGGCGAAACGTGCCAGCTGGTAGGCTTGACTTCTTTAATCCTTGCATTAGCCAGCGTATTATTTCAGGTTGACCTTAATGTAACGAAGGAACAGCTCAAGTGGTTTTGAGAACTTTTGCACCGAACAAGCCCACAAATCATGGGAGCAGATGGATTGGCTAGTTGTGGCATCATACACTGAATCTGGCGCCCATGCGTGTTCCTGACTTTTCAGGCACTTTTATGCTCTGCCAATCTTTGCCCTTTCGATTACCTTTTACAATCGTCATATGCATCGATCGTACTCCATGAATTATTGACTCCTCGTGAGTTGCAGACATTGTGGGGGAATAAGATTGTCGTGACAAATCCATGGATCGGTGCCTAGGAGCATAATAGCATGGATATGTGGAATCGACATTGACAACTGGACATTAGCGTCAGTTCAAGTTGGCCGTCCTGATTGGTTCATTGCATCATCCTCCGCTGGGCCAGAAAACGAAAGCCCCGCCTGAACGGAAAGTATATTGATGCCAAAAGTCACCATCCTTCGCATGGAAAATAGGAGCCTCTCGTTTAATTCATACGCTTTATATGCATGCGTACAAGGCATATCCTTTCAATTGGTGCCACTTGAGACGCTTCATTTCACTTATCGCGATATAGACACAACACAAGAGCGTACGTACTGATGTAAATAATATTTTCTTGCGATGATGACGTTAATATTTCTTGTGGCCATTTGTTATATATGTAAGAAAAGAATGATCCTAATTTTCATTTTGAGCAATTTGAGATCTTCTCAGAATTAGCTCTAGGTGCTCGGTACCCTGCCTATCGTTGTCCAGGCGACGGGATTTTCCTTTTTGATAAATTGCACACACGACTGTCATGCGAGATAGCTAAGTGTACTGTGTTAGCCACTTGACCAATTTATACAGGCGATACAGCAGCTCACTGGCCAGTGCATCAAAGGCTACATGCAATGCACTTTCGCAGAAAGGCAAATCACACTACGCCTAGATCCATGAACCGTTATTGTTCATCGGGGTCCAGGGGTCACGCTTACGATGTCAGTATGAGAGGGCCAAATTCTTCTGTCGCTTTGTGCTCCTGGGCGGCCTGCATCTACCAGCACTTGACGTGGCACCCATTTCCGCTCGAAACCTAATCCTGTACTAATATTATGTTTAACGGCGGCCGGATATTCCTGATTGGTGTAACACCTGACCTGACAAAGTGCCTTCAGGTTCAACAGTGCGTCATGTCCATGGCCATTATTGTCCTGGGACTGGCTCAACAATTTTTTGGACAGGCAAACTTGAGTTAGTAGCACTGACGATACGATTGATGGCAACATGGCATGTGCCGCACCTTTCAGGATTGCAATTTGCTGCGCGGCCATTTTGTAAATGAAAGGCGTTTGATCTTAACAGTGCGTACACGTGTGAGTTTCATGATGGAATTAAAGCACAAGCTGCCTGCATCTCCCCCTTCAGTTTATGCTGCCAGATTCTTTTTCGAGTGACGAAAAACCTGAAGACTACGGCAACCACCGGTAGTACTAGTATCAGATAGTCTCTTGCATAATACTATAGCAATGCTTTTTTTTTTTTACCAGAAGACACTTTTCCAGTTCCGGTTCTTGCCACATACACCCATGCAGCCCAACCGGTGGGCGAGGTCGCGCCAGGGCCGATCCGTGTGTGTATTGCAGAGTCCGGAACTGGAGGCCCATTTCCTATGTCCAGAAATGAAGCTTCGTTGTTAGCACAAGAGATTTGGCCCATTTCCAATGTCCAGAAATGGAGCTCGCTGGTACGCTGAGATTTTGGTGCCGATGGGCTCCAAGCCTCTAACGGTCCAACCTGACATCATATAAATGGGAATTGCAGCCGTCCATCTCCCATCTTCAGTGAACATTTTTCAGCGCTGAACCGCTCAAAACCTCCAAATCAGGTTACGTGATGTATAGCGTCTCATCCGTTCCCGCCCCATGTTTGCATAACTACAGTGGGCTAGCTCCTTCGCGCGCACTGCATGCTGATGGATTTGTGCCCTGCAGGCTACTCAGATTCACACGTACTCCACTGCTTCTCATCCGAAACATCATTTTCTTGCGTTGTGAACTCGGGACCTGGCGGCGGGCCTGAGATGACGACCGTCCAGTCATCACCATTCTTGTCAGAGCGAGACATGCAATGTCCTTGGAATGCATTAAATAAAGATCGTAGAAACCCAAAACAACAACAAAATGTGACACCATTGTTTGTCCCGTGCGGCAAGGTCCAGCGCCCCGTGATCCAGGGCTCTAAAGTTCAGCCCTCGATCGATCTGGTCTCTCTTTCAGGTGGCGATCGATCGACCGTGTCGTGACCGGTTCACCGGTTTCGAATTAAACGCTCGCTCCCTGTTTGTTGGCTGTTGCCGCAAGCCACGGTGACATGCGAGCGCCGGCGGCGCCCGGCCAGGGCGCGTTGGAACGGAACGAACTGCCCGTGTAGACCGCGCGAACGAATCAAACGCATACAGCTGATGGAGTATATATATTTCCTTTGACTATACCGATGAATGAACGAACACCTCGGTGTCTTCGGATTCCCGTTTTGAAGAGGTCAGTCAGCTTGGAGTCCGAACTCGTCCATCCCGTGACCCTGGTGTGGAGTGGTGGTCGCTCTCCGCCGCAGCGATGGCGCCTAGGTCGCGCGACGTGGAAAGCCAACTTGTAGGAAAGTTTCTTTGGATATGGGTACCCTGGTGTACACTCCTCAGACTCCTCACCTCAGTCCCCTGGAAGAATCGGCATTGCTTTATTACGCACCTCGTTCTGAACTCTGATTCCCTGAAGAAGACCGGGGTGACAAGTGACAGACGATAGATTATACGTTCAAAGCTATGCTGCAGTTTTATATTCGTGTATGTGTGCAGGTGTATTGCGAGGTAGTTTTCGCTCGTTGTTACCCAAGAACAGAGTCACATATACTACGGTATCTGTATCTCTATCTGAACTGATCGACGCGTCAGAAGCCTTTTTTTTCTTTTGGGTCACTCTTTGGGACTGTGACCGTTTAAATATGTATGTACTCTCCTGCTGCTGCTGTGATATCTATCGTCGCCTGTCAATTCAGCTCATACCTTGTGAGTATAACCACGTAGCTCTCACACCTGAATACCTGACAGGTAAATGTCGCAACGGATTAGATCGATAGGAGCTCAATATGTAAATTATAAGACAGTTGCTAGAAGACTGCTGCAGTCATCTTTTACTCCCCTAAAATAGACGGACAGTGAAAGTTCACGTTAATTACCAATGTACGTAGCCTAGTGGTTATAAGAGCCTCAGTAGCACCTAAGGTCCTGGGTTCGACCCCTCGTAGGAGCGAATTTTCTAGGATTTAACGGCGTTGTGCGTTTAGCGGGAGGCGACATGGCTGTCGACAACGAGACGCAATGACTTCATCAATCTCGAGGATTTGCCGGCTCAGTCTTCAAAAATGCTCATAAAGTTAGGGTTTGCGTATGTGCGTTCATAAGAGTCAGTGTGCGTGTGCTGTGAGTGTCTGAGTTGTACTATATAATCGGAAAAAAATTACCAACGTACGTAGGAGTAAGCACGTACGTGACGCCATTGCCCCACTCTCACTGGATAAGGCCTAGTACGTAGTCGTAAGTATGTTTGTGTTGAGTGGCGGAGCCAGACTCAAGACTCGGTGCGATGCAAACTTGCATAGATTACGCAGCGGAAATGATTCACACACGGCTGGAAGGTACTCAAACAAAATTGAGCTCATCATGTCGATGCAAGTTTCCGATTTTTCGCACATAATCACTCTTCATCGCTTCATTCAAATATTCTATACGAACTAATCTATGCGTACGTTCACGTGGACTGTACATGTGGAAAACCAAGGAAAATAAAAGAGAAAACCTTATGTCGCGCCAGAAGTTTCGAGATCAAAGTATCCGCGCGTTGGCAGCGTCCGCTACTAGGTAGGCCGGCCGAACCGAAGGGAAGCTTTAGCGCGAGATCACGGGCGCTGAGCCATGAACGAGTCAAGGACGCGGTCTGCGCGCGCGTAGGTAGGGACGTCTCGCGCGATGTCCGCCCCCCGTGACCTGCCTGCCGCCGGAAACTGGCACGGCGCCGCGCGATCCATCCGGCCGGCCGATCGAAGTTGCTGCTCGTCCGGTACGGCGGTTAACCCGGCCCGTTTGGATACGAACGTGTTGACCTGGCCGTCCGGGCGCATGGCTGCATAGTATGCGCCCCCATGCGCTGCCCTGTTCCGTTGGGATGTTTTGCTTGGACCGTACCAAACTTGGCAGGCGCGCGCGGTTCAAATACCGGACGACGAGCGAGCGCGCGAACCGGGGAGTACATGGGGATCGGATCTCGATAGTCCAAGGTTTTGGTAACTCGAAGCTTTGTTAGTTTAAAAAAAAAATACACAAACTCGAAGCTTTGTTTGGTTGGGTATTTGTCGTCTTGGAACAGTAGTACGTACGTCAACTGTTGGTGGGACAACAACATTACCACCGTGCAATTGCATAGAAGCTATGGACTGAGATATAATTGGGTATAGTTATTCCCATCAGTACGTATCGGAAGTACCAAAACAAAAATGCGAAACTCAGTATTGGAAGTACTCCATATGTTTTCAACGGAGGAAGTTTGAGATGCTCCTGCTAGCTAGCTTCATCACATTTCATGCCGTCGTCACACGCGCGTCAACTGATGAAGCGCATGTAGCAGTAAAGACGATGTGCATATGTAGCCGCAAAGTCCCCAGCTAGTAGCTGACCTATTCCTGAACCCAGATGAGCAAGTAGGGTCCCTAGCTAGACATTTGTGGGCGCAGGTGTTCTTTTCATCCGCTGCATAGAAGTCACCAAGGTCGCTGTTATTAGGATAAAACAAGCAGCCACGAGGTGGGCGCCGCTATCGATCCCACTAATCATCAGAGACGCAGTCGGCGGTTCTGTATGATCGATCACGTCTCATGCAGAGACACAACTATCAGAGGCAGAAGCACACTGCAAGTGAGCAAAAACGCGCGCGAGAACGAGTAAAAGAGAAGCCGCCAGAATGGATCAAACAAAAATTTTCTACGTACCAGTAGAGTACTACTAGCACTACTAGTATTCAGTAATCTCTACTTTGCTCTGACCTTGTCTTAAAATTTCGGTAGCATCAATCGGTCTGACCCCACGTCATCGCAATTCAGGATTTCAACGCGGCGACTTCCGGTCCAGCCGCTGAAACTACACACCGGACGGAGCTTCGTGGGACCTGCAATTCTGCATGGGCGCCAGGTGTCTGTATATGCGCAGGTCAGTCGTTCGTCGAGACCCGGCCAGTACATGCATGTCTAAGCCAAGCTACGCTTCAACGCACATGCAACGGTCGCGCACGCACGTATGCACCCGAACCCGCGGCGCGCTATATAATCAAGTTTAGAGTGTCAACCAAGATATACTACTGTATATCTAAAAATATTTATGTGTACAGGGGCGGATCGATTATTTGAACTCGTACATGCATCATGCATGTGTTTTTGCTAGGGTGGCGTTTAATTAGCACTAGTACTACACTACTTGAGTGCACAGCTGCACATGCAGCTTCTAAGCACGTCACAAGTCAAGATCGTTCGTTAATGGCCCGAACGAGTGCGTTAATTTAGCGTGAGACCCGGTCCTTACATCATCATCGTGAATGACTAGTGCTTGCTGCACATGCATGATCAAGCGTGTAATAACGGTATACTGTATCAAGTATCAACCCGCGACTACGTGCGACGCATCACTACCCTTCGTGCAATCACATCATCAAGCCGTTCGTCGAAGATGTTGATGGGAAACGTCCAGATCTAGATATATATAAGGATTGGATGGAAAAGTAACTACTTGTGCCAATGCAACTAATTCAAGCCGCCTTACAACGAACGAGCCACATCCATCTCTCGCAAGTGGCAAAGTTGTGCTCTCTGCCATTTAAAGCAGGCGAGACCCGGTCCAAAAGACCTCAACTGCATGGCTTGTTGGCGACGAGCGCCGCTCACCACCGCGCCGTGCGTCCATCATCCAACCGCGCGTGTCGACGTACGTAGAGGAGGAACTGTAACATCTTGTAGGAACCAGATGGAAGCCACATTAGCTGCTCCAGTGATGCGCGTCTATGTACGCATTCTGTTATCCTCATGAATGTTGAACCTGCCTTCCTTAATTCGATTGGCTAGAGGAAACGTTGATTCACGATCGCAATCGTGAACAGATTCCAGGAAATGTTATGAGAGCTTGGGCATCGTTAACAGAGATAGCTAGACCGGTTAAAATTGAAACTCTGGTTAAGCGAACCCGAAAGTTCACCTCCATGCATATGATACGCTGAAATAAACGGACATTTTTTTAAAAAAAAAAACTTCAAGTTAAATTTGTCGTCACTCTTCAGAAGTTGAATTTCTTGGTTCCTGCTCTGCTTGGAACTTGCTGTAAAGAAAAATGATTTCTGACAAGCTGCCACGTACGTCCGGACGGACGTAAAGGTATGGGCGGCCAACAGATTTCCTCGGTAGCCATTTAAATTTTTCTGATTGAAGCAAGCTGAATGGTCGGATCACTAGCCAAAACAGCTGTTCTTAATTTGTTGACACTTTTTTTTTTCTGATAGAAGCAAGCTGAACTGTACCCCTGTTCTTTGTTGACACGCCTCCAGCGAAATGACAGTTCAGGTTTCGTTGGACATGGTGTATTAGACTCGATCCTGTAAGTCTGCACGGTATCCAGGAAAAAATTCTCTCCCAAGCCAATAACAATTACTGTCTACCCTATCCAAACACATGAAAGTCAGGAAGACTATCGCAACGTGATACTTATTTTCTCCAGTTTTGCCACTGTTGAGGCTTGTATTTTTGGTTCTGTCGACAGTGATCCAACGATAGCGCTTCACAGGACAGACAGCATGGGAATAGTTGAACCCTGAAAGGTTCAAATCATGTAAGACAGCCGAATTGCCACTTGAGCATGCAAATTGTGTAAGTCACATCCATCAATCACCATGGCGGCCGAGAAATTCAACTAGCAAGGAAGAGCCGTACGATCACACACACTCGGCTGATGAGGCGATCGATCAACAGCACGCGCCAGTCGTAGCTCGTTTCGTCGGGAGACCGATCGAGTTAAATGACGCGATTACGACCCAAAGCCGTAGAGTTAGTCCACTAACCAGGGGTGGTCAAAGTAATTCACCTGGAGGAGAAAAGCCCTAAGCTCTCGGTCTTCTACCCTTTTTCTTTCGAATCTCTAGCTTCCTCTTTGTTCCTGGCTATAAATACGTACCGGCTCCACCCGTTTTGTCCTCAGAGTCGTAGCCACTCGACAGCACAAGCGCACTACACACACGGGACACCCACCTCTCTGCCGACGAAGCTGAGAGCTCGAGTTCTCGTGTCGCGTGTCGTGTCATCTCTTCTTAGCCTGTGCCCGTGATCACCGAAGAGCCCACTGAACCGTGTAACCGATCGACATGGAATTCACCGGAGAGGTCGACGACTTCGACCTCGACTTCATCCGCGAGCACCTGCTCGGCCCCGGCGCCGGCGGCGTCCCAGTGGCCAGCCCGGTAGTTTCCGACGACGTCAGCTTCCCCGTGCAGCCTCCTTCCGCGGCCGAGCCGGCGTTCCAGGCCATGCCGTTCTTGGCCCAGCAGCAGCAGCAACTCCAGAGGTACATAGACATGACGCACGAGTACATGGCCACTGCTCCGGATGCCCCTGGCGAGGCGGCGTTCCGGGAGCAGGAGCCGGCGCAACCGGTGATGATAAAGTTCGGGAGCGAGCCGTCGTCCCCAGCGAGGCACCCGTCGCCGTCTCCGTGCCGCCGAGCTCGTACGCGTGGGCGGCGACGACAGCCGCCGCCGCGCCGGCGGCGGCGGCCGCCGCGCCCGTGGAGGACTTCCGCAAGTACAGGGGCGTGCGGCAGCGGCCGTGGGGAAAGTACGCTGCGGAGATCCGCGACCCGAAGCGCCGGGGCTCACGCGTGTGGCTCGGCACCTACGACACGCCCGTGGAGGCCGCGCGGGCCTACGACCGCGCCGCGTTCCGCATGCGTGGCGCCAAGGCCATCCTCAACTTCCCTAACGAGGTGGGCACCCGCGGCGCCGACCTGTGGGCGCCGCCGCCGGCTCCGGCGGCGACGCAGGGCGCCGCCGCGAGCAAGCGGAAGCGGCAGCAGCAGGAGGAGGAACCCGACGTCGAGGGGGTCGCTGTGGTGAACAAGGCGGCAAAGACAGAGGTTCTCTCGTCCGCGACGACCCAGGTGTCCTCCTCCACCTCGCCGTCGTCCATGTCGTCGACGCGCGACACCACCGCGACCGCGTCGTCGACGGTGACGACGTCCACTGGGACGACGACGGAGGCCGGCGCAGCAAGTGGTGAAGGGTTCCCTGTCACGCCGTCGAGCTGGAGCTGGGAGCAGCCATGGGAGGCGTTTCTCGGTGGCCTGCCGCCGCTCTCGCCGCTGTCACCGCACCCTTCGTTGGGGTTCCCGCAGCTCACCGTTAGTTAAACGGCCAAAAACAGCCAATAAGACCGTGTTTGGATAGGCAAGGGTTTGGCCTAATCCTTTTGGATCGCCATGGAAATTACTCCTCCCGATCTAGGAGTTCATTTCCCTTTCTATCCAAAGGGGATCGGGCCTAATCCACCGCCACCTACACAAGCCAACCGGTTACCACTAGATGAGATTGGGCTATGATATTTGGAGATTAATCAATTAGGAGCTGTGTATATATAAACGAAGAAACAGGGTGGAGTAGAGAGAGGTGGTCGTGCAGATCATTCGATGCTTGTATGTAAAGAATAAGCAAAGGATGTTGCCTTCGATATGAAATATGATGTAACTTGATTCCAAAATTAGATTTGTTTAATGAATGTTTTTGGTTCTGCTACTCATTTGTCTTTTCTATTGTATCTTTCTGTGGGATGATATTGTGGATTCCCAATGCTTAACTGCTCATAATTAATTGATCAACCACTTTGATAATGAGTCGTACTCATTACTTTGTAGATCATTCACGTGAACCACTTTTTCGACGAAAAACGGCTTTTAAAATGTGAATATGATTACAATTATTAGTAATGCTTTATAGGATTTTTGACAACTTCAAGACGAAAATGATGCGTGTTTAGTATGATGTAGTAGAAGGTCATAGTTTTTTTTATATTAGCGGTGATGTGTGGTAGATAGGGCACAATCATACACATATGAAACGGAAAGCTTGTCAAATTTCATTAACTTTGGTAACTCATCGCAAAAATTTCTTGTATAAACAGAGAAACATTTGATCATATAGTCTCATAATGGTCACTTATGACACTAGTTCGATGTCTAATTTACTTCAACATTCTCAAAACTATGTAAGTGAAGGGATTCACCCTATACATTACTAGAAAGCAGAGTTTTACTTTTTCATTTTTGTATTAAAAAACCCCATGAAATGTAGCCTACAAATATAATTTGGACTGTTGCAATAAATAAAGTTTGTATCTTTATTAATGTCCACTATTTTTATTTATATTGTGATCATAATACTGGAAAAAATCACGTAACTACCCATAGTTTGGTGAACTATCATAAAGTTACACATTTAAGGAGTGGTATCGCAAACTACAGACTTAATATGCATAATAAGTACCACAAAATTACAAATGTTATGCAAATTAAATTCGCAGCAGTTACGTGATACATTGACACATCAAATAGTAGTTTTATAACAAGTTTCACAAAATGTGCAATCCTTTCATTCCATTTCTTAAATACATATAGGTTTACAATACACGATAAATATGTAACTGTGTGACACAATTCCTTGTATCCTAGTGTTGTGATAGTTCGCCTCAAACTATATGTAGTTTGGGTATTTATGGCTTGGTCTGAACCTCAAGAAAAGTTTTCTTTGTAGTCAATACTCCGTGTTCTCACAATTTTTTTCTGAGTGAAATAAAATGACAACATATGTGGGGTATATTTGGATAGTTTATATTCACATCAAAACCTCTGTATCTAGCGTACGTGTATGTCTCACGCATGGAGGAACTTTGAAGTTTGAACTAGTCTTTGCTCATTTCCTGCAGATGCGGCGAGCATCTCCGGCCATTTATACATACATAAAGAAGGCTCAATGACCCAGTGCTAGCAGTTTCCTAGCACTAGACAAGACAATAAGGTCTACAGAAAATTATTAATAGACGAGTCGCAATGAGTTTAAATTACATTAGTACAGGATAATTAAAGAGTGCCCGAGATCTTCAGTCTTGACTGTGGACTGATGAGCTAGAGCCGACCGGTAGGACATGTCAAGCACGGAATTCGCCGATAACGTCACGAGTCAGCAACGGAATATATCGCCGGGCGGGCATGAAATTTGTTATGCTATCAGGACTTCTAGGGCATACTCGGTACTGTATCCGGTCAACTCCACTTGTCGACATGAAGCGGTCCATGAGATTGAGCAGCATATGCATTTGTGATTGTTTAATCTGGTGCCCCAAAACTAACTGATGACAGAGCATCAATTTAGTTAGGTCGACCAGTCAATATTCCAAACATGCTTGGATAACAGGAGTTTCAAGTTAATTAACATGATTAGATGAAGCAAGTATCGCTTTGTTATAATCAGCTCGACCAGTCAAATAATATTCCCAACCATGCTTTCAAAAAGGCAATTCGTCGCCTTTCAAAAATCGTCTTCTTGGGTATCCATGCTGCACTCTACTACTAGCAGCTAGCGAGTAGGAAAAGTCGAGGCATGCTAATGATAGGAGTTTGATTTCAACATTTTACTTTCGCCGTTCAAAGTTAG